>JAIUZE010030549.1:0-20786 GCA_022085475.1 Heliosperma pusillum | reverse complement strand
GGACGGATTTAATTAAGCAATGAAGGTTTTATGAAGGTTTTGCTCAAGAACGATGAAGAACGGATGAAGAACGCGAAGAACGCTCAAGAACGATTAAAGAAAGTGATATTTAGATCTTAATTTGATTTGTTGTAAAATGAAAAGTTGTTAGTGAGTAAAGAGTAGTGTTTGGACCGTGTACATATAGGGAAAAATGGATGTCGGGTTTTGAAATTGTTGTTACGTAATTGACTCAGGTTTAATAATTATTTTACGGTAATCGATTAAATATAATTCGATATTAAGTTAATTACACTAAATATCTAGATATTATGATATTGTAATCAAAAGTAATGAAAATATCAAGGCCTATTAGAGAGCAAAGGAGCCGTGTGGTATGGTGACTGTCGGATCAGTTTTGTAAACGATTTGCGTAACTTTCGTTAACTGATCGATAAAGTTAATAAATATCTAGATATTTTGATTAGTTTAATCAAAATAATTAAAATATCTAATTGTGAGTGGAAAACGATGACATGGGCGTGTGACTCATGCCAAAGTCGAGTTTCGATTTTGTTTCGGGATTTGCGAGACTAGGGAATAGTTAAATGACGTTCGGTTAAAACCGTAAACGTTATTCTTTAAATTCCGAATAAATTCAAAATAATTATATTAAATTATGATAAATCTTAATAAATCTAAATAAAAATAAATCAAAAATATTATTTTTTTAAATAAAATTTCGGTCTTCAAACTTACCAGTCGAGTCGGGAAAAGTCAACGAAAGTCAAAGTCGACTTAAAAGTCGAGAAAAGTCAAAGATGACTTAAAAGTCAAGAAAAGTTTATGACGACTTAAAAGTCAAGAAAAGTCAATGACGACTTTAAAAAGTCAAGAAAAAGTCAAAGACGACTTAAAAGTCAAGAAAAGTCAAAGATGACTAAAAACGGTCTTTTCATGAAATCTCTCAAAAATTCCAAATACGAACTCGGAATTTCGAAATACGACTTGGAACATAAATTTCTATTTTAAAAACTTAAGTCTGCTGAAAAGTGTTAGTAAATATTTTTACTAGAAAAATTTGGGTACTTTTCGGGTTGTTACATAAACTTTAAAGGAGTTTTGATGTTATATTTTGGAACTAATCACGATATCTTTCAATCGTATTGTAGAGGTTCATATATTTTATCATGAGTTCAAAACTCAATTGATAATCATTTATAAGAGGCTCCTTCAGATTGTTATCCTCGTAGGCGTAAAATATATTTCTCCTATAAACACTTATCCATAAACAATATTATGAAACATGTGCATACATACGATATGAAACAAATTCCTAAATAACATATTTTAATAACAATGCAATAAAAAGAATATATACACTAAACTAATATGCAATGATGATTTATTATCTACATGCACATGATGATGACTCAAAATACAAACTATATAGTATCTTTTCCAATATTCATAATTTCAATTGACTTCAGGTCAATATATAAACTTCAGGTGCATGAGCTCATTTATAATCAAAGATTATATGTTGACAATCAAAATTAGGACTTACATATAATATCCCCACTTTCTAGTCCATTAAACTCCGCGCGCAAATGCATATCTGTTCCATAACCATATCGATATAATTTCAACATCTCTTAATATTTGCAGTACTGATAAGTGATAACTGAATACATAGGGTACCATTTCTTCTCTACATCGGCCATCTATTATCATTTAGATATTTATGTCACTTTAGGGACATACAAATTTCTTTACTCTATAAGAGTACCAACTTCTCATACTTGTCATTTTCTTATTATTTGAAATATGTGAACCGATATGACTTCCACACTACATTTCATGTGTGGTTATTGTTCAATTTGACAAGAATTTCAATTTTCATTACATATAATATCTATGACTAATTTATAGCACGCTATACCACAAATAGGGCTAATCTGTCTATAATTAAATCATAGATCCCAATGTAATGTCACATTTAGACAAGGTGATCAAACTGGTATCGTAATACATCTTCATAACTAAATGAATGCCATCATTTTTAATTTTATGAATCTCTATTTGATGTATTTCATATTGAAAACAAATCGCTGAACTTCAGGTTCAGTTGGGGATAACTTACTTGTCTGTTTTTACCAGCTTTTCCTTATCATTCTCCCCCTAAGGTGGTAAAAACTATCAATAACAGATAGATTTAATGGGCAATAAATTATTATATCCACCTTAGATCTCAATTTCTCATATCACCGATGAGAATTTATATGGACATTTTTGTATAATAATAACAAAATATTTCGGGGAGTAACATATATGAAGTTGGATTATAAATGTGCTGAATCACATTGCCCAATTTGAGAGATCAATGATTTCATTTATATCAAAATTTGATTTTTAATCATAACAACTACTCTAAAAATAATATGTGGCTACAAGTGACACAATATAGTGGCAGTCCATACATGAACATTTAAGTTCTTTATTCAATACTGAGCAGTGTTTAGATCTCTAATATCATGTGTACTCAATCTCAATGTAGTGTCTTGCCTTTAATATATATTTTACACGAGAGAATTTCAGCACTTATATTTTCTTTAGGATAAACTTCAGGTTTATCAAAACAACATGTGTAATTAATAAGAACCCGGATGGCCTAAACTGTCACATCTTAATCATTTCATGTCAACTTTCTTAGTTTACCCAAAAATCATGGCAACTTACATAAGCACTTGGTCGTGTCTAGATAGTATAATTTATCACACGCCACTTTCTAGTTGACAATTCAACATGCTAAACTTCTGGTTAGCAATGTCATATCAAGTGCCAAATTTCTAGTTGAATATAATTACAATGCTAAATTTTCAGTTAGCTACATTTCGCATATGAATTCAAGATAATTCTTTTGTATTTGGCAAGATAAAAATAAATGTAACATAAGACACTAACTGGTATCTTACTTATATTGGCAAGACTAAAAATATATCGCAATATTCCTATAGGGAATTAATACATTGCTCTTTCTTGTAGTATGAACACAAATCATACATCAAAATTCCTTTTAGGAATACAAACTTAACCGATTCTTAAAATAATCTCAGTTAAACTCAATTAATAATGTATCAGTCCCGTCAGGGGAGGTGGTGAAATCAACGAATCACAGTGATCATTCTTTTCATAATATTAAATAATTGATCACATGTAAACACTATGAACTTCTGGTCATAGTTTAAGTATCTTTAAATATTATGAACTTCAGGTCATAATTCAGTATATGTAAACACTATGGACTTCTAGTCATAGTTTCAAAATCTTTAAATAATATGAAATTCTGGTCATATAATAAAAATATCAATCAACTCGTATATCATCATTTTATTTTTCTTTACCCATATAGAGATATGAGCGTAACTTGATATTTCATGAAATATTTTCCTTCACTAATGCTCAATAAAGGCCTTATCAATTGGCTCACCAAAGGCCACATTATTAGGCTCAATTCAGGCCGAAATATTAGGCTTAATATTATGCCTTGTTCTCAATTTCTGCTATAGGCATGGTCTTAATGAGATGTCACATTCACTTCAAGGAATGAATGGAATTTTAGATTTCATTATACTGTTCAACCTCAGGTGAACGAGAATCAATTCAGAAATAATTTTCCCATTATTAAAGACCGCTTTATTCATTTATAACTCAAAATGGGGTTCAAAAATCGCAGCTGTAAACTTCTGGTCACAGGCATTTACATGTGGACTTCTGGCCACTTTTACTTATATATGAATATATTTTACTGATGATACGGTGTTAAATTATTATACACCTTTAAAACTTTGAACTCCAGGTCAAAGTAGGTCTTTTATAACTTTGAACTTCTGGCCAAAATCATAATATGGACAAATCTGCTCATCTTTATAATATAAATCTTTTTGAACTTCAGGTCCAAAAATTATATGATATGTCCTTTTCCAAAAATTAAGTCCACTAATATGTAAATTATATACAAGATTGACTTAGTTATCATATTAAACAATAACTCTTCGTTTTCTCGGTGACATAAGAATATCAAAAGCGGTAAAATTGTAGGCAATGCATGATAATCTCCTATCAAACTTACAACCAACACATCTTAATCATTGTATCGTACTCCGTAACATTTATATTTTCGTTTTAAAAGAAGACAACCAGACTAAAATCTAAGAGAACCACATTTGATGATAAGATTATAACTTATAAGAACTTGCGCATAATAAAGTCAAGCACATGGTAAGACAATTGAACATTCCGGAGAGCATGTACATGGATATAAAAATCTTGATTATTATGAATTATAATTCTATACTCGTAGGTAGAATTGTATACATAAGTTATGCCATAGTTACGGACGGCCACATCTACAACATCCATACCATATTTATGTATGTTGAACTTTATGTAAAGTAATTAATAGATGATGTCAAGAACAAGTAGTTATTTTAAGGTCTACAAACAAAGCTTACCTCAAACTAATAAACAATTACTCTTTCGGCAAAACTTAAAAGGAAAAAAATAGTTAGGACCAAATCCACTTAGGTACAACAATCTGGTAGATTTCACCTTGTACATGTGAAAATCTTATATACATAATATACATGTGCAAATCATATAAGAATGACATAAAGTCGACAAGATAACTCTGCTATATTAATATCCTTTATCATACTGCAACAAAAGTTTGATGTCTGTCAAATTATAAATTAAATTAATGTATCATACATTCATAGTACTAAACCAATAAGTATATGTTTAATCAGGTTGAACTCAATTCAATTCTTGAATAGCTATTCATTAAGGTGGGGTGATGATATAAATAAATAAATTAATAAATATACAAAAGCAAACCAATTTCCGGACATATACAAGAGAAATTTGTAAATAGCTTATCATTGTACGTATATATAAACAATTTCATTGCTCTAACAAGATTAGCATGATACACATTAGAAAAGGTCAATGAGTCAAGGACCATATGCACAAAAATCAAAAGCAAAGAAAGATAAACACAACTTGATTTTTACGACATATGAATGAAAATAAGTAAATAACGGGGGCCATGTCAGAGGTGGAAATTATAAGGCTCGGGTTAGAGACTCGTACTGATAACGTGTTGTGAAACAAAGGGAGAGATAATTATAGAGAGAAGGTAGAGAGAAAGTAAGGGAGAGAGAGAGAGCTCACTTCTTATTCCATTATAAGGGGTGTATATACACACACAATAGGGGGAGAGTTTCCATAAGATAATATATTCTACTATCCTATAAGATATGGACATCCATATAATAATATTTCATAACAGAAAATCTATTTAAAAACTTGAAACAATACCAGTTCATTTTTAGAATTTATTTTTGAAGAGTCTGATTGATGTTAGAATTTGGTTTTATCGCAAAACGATTTTTAAAACCCGTTTTATTATCCCATACTTTTTACGGGACAAAATATGCCAGTCTTTAAAGATTCATTTATTAACCGTTTCAAGTTCGTATTTTGAAAATGATTTACTTATAAGAGGTTGTAGCTAATGGTCTTGGGATTTCAACCCCACTGGCTTGCGTTGCTTAATTATAAATTTTATAGTGGGACTATTTTGTTTGAGAAATATGTTAGTTTTAGACCTTTGGGTTTTTGACCAATTCGGTCTAGAGCCATTTTGAAATAAATTAGATTTCTAATTTACGTGTCTTATTATAAGTGAATTAGACATTTTAATTAATAAAATATGATATATGTCTCATGCCCTAAGAATATCTTCTTTAAAAATGTTAAATTTTATAAATTAATAGTTCTGCAATAATTACTATATTTTAGTAACTTCTATAAGTGGTATTTATATTTCTAGGGACCTCTATTTTAAGTAACACTATTATTTTTGGAAAGTTACTATTTTCTTTTTGAAAATTTCTTTAACACCCACAATTGTACCATATTTTATTTTAATAATATTATATTATTATTAATTAGCTTAATTTTAGATTTAATGTATATCTTAGTTTTCCACGTCTAATTTGACAAATCCAAGTCCATATTTGGGATCTACTCGGAATTTTAGGTGAGTCGGACTTCATGACTCGCTTTGGGGCTTATTCTAAATCTCCACTCACTTTTTAGCCCAAGTTTTCGTCACTTATCACTCCAATTTTTCAACAACATTCCTTCGTCTCCCTCACCCAAACAAACACACTAAAACCCTACCTGCATTGTTGAGACACCAAAAACTTTCAAACACTTACAATATCATATCGTCCTCATTTCCTATCCAAATTCACTAATTTTTAGCCTATTCTTCCTATTTTCTTCTTCTCTTTCTAATAAAGTAATAAAAGTCTCGTCTTTATCATTTTTGTTTTTCTCATCTTTTTCTCAAGGCGAACTATTCATCTTTTTGTCCGAGATCCGGACCGGAGGTATCTTTTTCGTTGAAGAAGAAGAAGGAAACTAAATTTGAAGACGCTAAAAGGTAACGGTGAAGGGTTACTCGATATCAATATGTGTTTTAAGTGTTAATTGTAGTCTTATTTAGTGAAAGATGGAACATTTGCCTTAATTTCATATAGCACAAATTCTCATTTGTGACGGACCGACCCGTCGCAAGCTTGCGAAGGGTCAAATCTCCCTCACAAAGAGCAAGTGGGGAGGGGGGACAGGTGGGGTGTAAATGGAGCCCCCCACTTGCCTTACCATTTGCTCTTTGTTAGGGGGATTTGACCCGTCGCAAGCTTGCGACGGATCGCTCCGTCACAAGCAAGACTTATTGTTCATATAGATATGCGCTAGTTGTTCATTCATATGTATGAGTTCACCTCATATGCTTATATCTTTCACTAATGTTATGCTAAGTTACATTTATCTTGTTAATTATGTCTACTTATCATGCTTGAACTTGATTTGAGTTATAAATGTGCCTTTGTTTGCCTTAATTGATCTTGTCTAATTATTGGTCATGTTTAGAATGCATTAAATTAGGTTTGTTGTTGATAAATGTTGTTTGAATTAATTGGGTATCAAAGGATTTGGAGTATTGGTTGATGTTGAATCTTGTTTTTTGAGTAAGTTGTCCCAGCCGGCCCACCGGCCGCCGGCCACCCCTACCAGCCCACCGGCCGCCGGTCACCCTAACCGGCTGAGAACCTCCTGATGTGAAATTGGACAATTTTGGTGTTTTTGGTGAAGTGTGAGTCGCAGCCGGCCGACCGACCGCCGACCCCCCTAACCGGCTGGGCACCCCGGTAAGTTGGTTGATATTTTTACTAGGTTGCGTGTCTCAGCCGGCCGCCGGTCTCACCGGCTGAGACTTCCCCTCTTCCCCTTTTCTTCACATTTTTTAATTTGATCTATGACCCCAGCCGGGTAGCCGGCAGCCGGCCACACCCACTGGCTGGGAGCCCCATGTTAATTGTTATTGTTGTTAAGTGTTGCCGTAGTGCCAGCCGGGCACCCGGCAGCCGGTCCACCTTACCGGCTGGCACCCCCTGTGTCTTTTTCTCATTTCTTCTCCACTTGTCTTCACATGTAATAGTTTGTATGGTTTGTTTATGTTATAAACTTACGTAATAACATTAAATATTCATGTTTAGAATATATGATATCTCACATGTTTATATCACATATTTTGTGACGGTTTTTAATATGTCCTCTCTTGAGTCGGTTTTACCTTATGTATTGATTTGAGAACTACATGTCGAGTGCTTTGAACTCTCATTTCCCGGCTACACCCTTATCCTCGTTAGACTGGAATGTCGAAGCGATGAGGTGTATCCTTGATGCTTGTATGCATGTTTTAGTGGGGATATGACGATGTTGTCAGGAGGTGAACGCAATGCATTGATCGACCCGACCGTCAAAGGTTGTATCCTTGCGAGGTGGTGTCATTGCATGTAGCGTACTAGCTTGATTATGACTATAGATCTCTTTCGCCTCTTTCGTGTGGTTTAGCCGAATTTGGGGTACTCGACATCCTTTGTGTTGATCGAGTCTTGGATGTGGTGTAACACCCGTAATTTTAGCCATTATAATTTAATAATATTATATTAATATTAATTAGCTTAATTTTTGATTTAGAATAGAACTTAGTCTTCCGTGTCTAATTTAGCAAATCTGAGTCTGTATTCGGACTCTACGCGGAATTTCAGGTGGGTTACACCTTAGTCCATATGTTGGGCATTTCTCTCAATCACCACTCACTCAACTTTTCAGATTACTATTCACTCTCTTCAACCTCCCTCAAACACACTAAAGCCTAGCCACCATCACCATTGTTGAACCTTCAACTTTCCCACCTAAATCCTACCATAACTCATTCATTTCTCATCCAAATTCATTAATTCTTAGCCTATTCTCTTCCTTTTCTTCTCCTCTTCCCTTTCTTCTCCTCTTCCTAGTAAGGTAAGAAAAGTCTAGTCTTTCTCATTTTCGTTTTCTCGTCTTTTTCCAAGGTGAAAATATTCGTCTTTTGTATCAAATTTGTAGGAGGAGACCTCCAAGATCCAGACCGAGACTATTTTCTAGTAGAGGAAGAAGAAGAAGATTAGTGAAGACGCAAAAAGGTAACGGTGAAGGGTCACATTTACCGTGAGAGTGTGTATGCTAACGTTTGACCACATGTTGGATTGTATACTTGATTTATTGGTTGCCTATGATTGGTTTGTATGTTGAGTCCCTAACCTTTTCAAGCACATGGTCATTAATGGTGAGATGCAAGCCAACGGTGATCTCTGAAGTTGCCAAGGGGAGTCTTCTATGAGTCGATGTCGCATGTTAATGATATGAATGATGGTTTATACGCCTATGTAATGTTATTATGAAATGTTCTACTTGTACTTCACATGATATATATGTATGCGTCATGATATATGATTTTATGCCTGCTTATGTGCGTTTTGATGTGATATGGCTGAGAGAACCCCGAGTTACTTTTCACAGGCTATGGCATTCATGTTTAATGAATGAAAAGATTGCAGGTTGATGTTGCATGGGGTTGTGAAGAGTGAGCTAGCTGTCCAAACGTAGGAATTAGAGGTTAATATTAATCCGGCTATTAACAATAATATCATTTGTTCAATGTCTTATTAGCATCTAACATTAATATTTTGACATTTTTCTAATTTTCTTTCAAATCCTTTCTTAAAATCAATTTATTTTGCACTCGCGTGATGTATATTCGTTATGCACATTATTAGTTATATTTTGTTTGTATGTTTATTTCATATGTAATGAATGTAAATTCTCACTTTGATCATAATTCTATCATTCTAATTAACCGACTTAATTTTTCACATGCTAGGCTTAATCCTATATTTGTACATATCATGCATTTGAATCAATAAAGTCAATTGCAATGAATACAACTTCAATCATTAGTAGATGACATTATCAAGCGGGGGAGATTGGGAGTTCGATTAAAGAACTTCTCCATACGTACCATTACCCCTTGCTTGGAATCTTTGTGAACATCCGTGTTCATGGGCATAACGAGAGTCATACTAGATATAGAATGCTAAGGGTAACGAGTCTTAGTGTTCATGTCTTATGTCTTGACATGACATAAAGTGTTTGAATGGTTTCCAGTTTTTCCCACAAGAAATTGGTCACTACTCCTCAAATACAGGTTTGTCTCAAACCTTTCACCGGTTTCAAAACCTTACAAATCAATCACAAACCCATTCATGATGTGCCTTTCCTCCTTTCGGGAAAGCTCCGTGGGCGAGTACCACCGCTTCGTTGCGCGTGTGAGTGTCGTTGGTCCACATCATTACGAACATAATAAATGCGAAGTATTAATTAAAATATAAGAACATAAGCGGCAAAATATAATGGCTATAAAAAAACATTAATTTAAAAGTTGATTAATAGTAAATTTCTCATCTCATTATTTCCCAAATAGTAGAGCATTTTTGATAGACTATTGTTATTTTTTTTTATAAAAGGAGCAACATCAATAATAAATGTAGCTATATTTCTAGCAAACACATGCACCCAAACTACATGCACATTTCTTAGGACAATCGGCAGAGACAAAACATTTTGATTTAAACTGGTTCATACAGAAACATTTTTGTTTAATACATCTGCCATAAGGCAGCCCCCCCGCAAAGCGCACTACAATCTGAGTCAATTTTGCATGCATTTGACACATACTCACGTGCTTCTGGCATCGTCAAATCTGCAATATATGAGTAAAATATGTTACATAATATTTCTTGTCACATGTCATTGAATATAGTAAACACATCGTGTTTCAAATATCTTAGAAAAAGATTGTCAAAATAGAAGACTATTATCTAAGAAATATATGTGGGTTTTGTCATCGCGTTTTGGCGGAAATTAAACATGGCAGTGAGTAGAGTAACTGTTAAAAATTGAGTAGTCGTGAGACATAACATGAAATTATATATAATGATGTATGCATCGATTTACTCACTATTTAAATTAAATGTAAATATTGAATGAATACGATATCGTGTAAAGTTGCATTAACCGGATAACAAACAAATAAGAATAATGATCAACATCAAAATATGCAGGGTGAATAAAAAAATATAGGGTAGAAGTTTAGACTAACTTGATGCAAAAACCAAAAGAACGAGGATGAAAGCGATTTTTGATGACACTTCTGCCATTATTTGATTGATTGTGTTTTTTACTATTGTTTGTTTGATTGATAGTGAAATGTAATATATGAATAAGTTATTGGCGAAGTGTCTATATTATTCAATAACAACATCATTTGTTCGTATATATAATACAAATCATGATAACAAATGTAATTAAAATATTAAAATGAATCAAAAGAGATTTAACTTTTGTAATTCCTATCCATTTTTACTTTGATTGATTTCTATAAGTATATATCTACTTTAAGAAACTGATAAGGCATACCATAAAATTGCTAGAAATTAACACTAAAGTGGAAATGGGTCTCTTTTAGTAGACAAATTTCATTGGAAGGTCTAACGGATCCCATATATTTTCTAAGAGAATGGGTGATCTCAAAATTTCTCTCCCCAAATGCATATCTTACAATAATATTAAAAGGCATGTTAAGTGCCTAATTGTCAAGTATTTGCATTTTCTAGCTTCTCGTGATGTCAAATCACAAACATATAAAATTACCAAAATAACCCTTCAACATAAATTAAAATTTATTAAATTTTCATAAAAATGTCATATATTTTGTAACATAAAAGACAAAGCATTATTCTTAAATATACAAAATATGTATATTAAATATTTATTAAGCTAAAAGTTCTAATAAAGTGATGTGACTTCTGCAAATTCATATCCAATTAATTTTTGTGTTTTTTAATTAAAAATCAACATTTTAATTGAATTTTTTATAAGATGATATGTTAATGAATTGATCGTTCAAAATTCGTCATACAAATTTTTTGTAACTGATTTTCATGTGATGAAATGTTGCTGAGAAATATTATTTATATTTTCTTTTGTAAATGTTAAACTTGACTTTCATGAATAACACTATTTAAAATTTGGAAATTTTTATTTATTTAAAAGTTAATAAAAATAACTTTGTGGCTTTTACTTTTTTTTTTATTTTTTAAATATGTCATTTACAGCCAACCACAATTTAAGTTCACAGCTTAGAATCTCATATTAGTCTAACGATTTTCTTGAAGGCATCGTCGAATTTATAAAGTACTATAAAAAGGGTAACTTAAATTGTATTTGTTTGACAACTGGTAACACTAAGTGTATTATGCCTCTGATGTACTATCACAGATAATGTAGTTTTGAGCTTTATAATAAAATTTTTGAGTTTAGTATTAAAAAGTATGAGTTATACTGTAAAGTTTTTGAATTTATTATTTTGAACATTAAGCTTAAAAAAATTACAATAAAACTTAAAAAGCATCATATATAAGATGCAATATGTCCTTTATAAACTTTAAAAAGCTCGAAAAAAATGTACAAAAACTCAAAATCATACTAGTCTGAGATAGTACATCCAATGTATAATCTTTTTTCCCAAGTGGTAACCATCATAAGGTTACAGTTAAAATGCTTTTTTTTCCCCTTTATTCTCACTTAACTTTTCCTCTTCCCCAATTTATTCTAAATTTGTAACTTACTTTCAACTATTCATTTTTCTCTTAAATGCTTCATAAATGTAAAAAAAATGTTATATTATTATTATAAAGCATAATTAACCTATTGTCTCTTTATTTGCTACTTTTATTACTCTAGCAACTTTTTCTTTGTATGTAATGTTGGAGTAAGTGTCCTCAACAATAGTGCGATCCCATAATTAAATCTCAATAATAAGAATACTAAGGGATGATAGATATTATAGTCAACTGGTCAACATTAATCAGTAACGATTGACTTGCTAGAGTTTGACGTTACTGTCGTATGACGGTGGTGATCAGTTGATCCCTTAAGGTCACACCTATAGGACCATTCCCTTAATTGTAAAGTTAATTAATTGTATATCGATACAGATTAATTAAATCCTTAAAAATGAACAAATTTTATTTGTGAGTGAAAATTTATGTCTTATTGTAATAAGATTAAATAAGACGCAATTTTTGTAATTAAAATGTTATATTACTAAAATTGATTATTGTTTATGAAACAATTTGAGATAAGAAGATTAGTTGATTATAATTACAAAGGGTTGTAGATTATATCAACTGGACTTAATGTGACCCATATTATATATATATGTAATTATGAATTACTATTTATTTTGTTGCATAATGTGAAATGATATTTAAATTGTTAAATATACATTTATTTATCCTAATGACATGTGACATGGTACATGACATACCACATTACAAGTGACAAAATTACAAAGATAAAATGGAGTCCATTTTATGTGGGTGTGTCTTTTTGGGCATTATTTAGGTAAATATGATTATTTTTAATTGTTAAAAACATCATCATAATACCTATATGCCTAGACCTTGGCCTAACATTTTGATAAGAACAAAAGTTGAGCATGCTTGGGGCTCCCCAAGACATGCATGCCGACTCACCCACCCCCACAACCCTATGAGAATAAGTTCCATTTTTGTAAAAGAAGATCATTCATAAAAAAATCTCCTTATCTCACTAACATCTCTCATAAAAGAGTTTATGAGTATTTTGTTCTAAAGTCTTAAATCTTCAATACATGTTACTATTGTAGTAATATTATTAAGATTAAATTTTCTTTTAAGGTCACTAATAATATTTCTAGTAAAATTATTATTGGTATTAAGGAATAGTCTTGGGTGCAATCAAGAGGAGAGTTTCTACTATTGAAACTAGGAGTTCATCCTCAACATATAAGCTCAAGAACAAAGTAGGAAGGAGTCCTATTTTGTGCCCAAATTTGTTATAAGATCAATGTAAGGAAAAGTTTCTTCTTATTTTGTATTGTTTTGTTATGCATGCATAAGATCTATATAGTTTAAGAGTAAACTATTAGTATTATGATATTAGAAATGTCTAATATTGAGTTTAAGAAACATACAAGCGGTATCAAGAGCCTTGGTTGTTGCATGCATAATCGATTTTTAGTTTTTTCGAGTTAGGGTAACTTAAAGAAAACTAGTAATTTGTGTTTTACAAGATAAAATCACAAAGTTATTTGCATGTCAATATATTTTGGTCCTAATATTATTTTAGGTCATTTTGATGATTTATGGAAATTTATAGTGCTCAAATATGATTTTTAGTATTTTTATTACATTTTAATGAGTAAAATGATGTTTAAAATGCTAAAAACAGTTACACTTATCTTCTGACCTTGAAATATTTACACAATATCACACATGTATTTTACTTACTGTATATTAAATTTCGTGTGAAGTGGACTTATTTCGTGTGATTTATGATTTTTATATGATAAAATGAAATAAATAAAGGTCAAATGGTTAAAAATACTTTCGCTTTGAATCTGACCATGAAATTTTAGTCTGCTATCCCATGAATAATTTCTTGATATACTGGAAAATGTTAGACTAATGTGATTTGTCTAGCATGATTTATAAAGTTTTAATGTAAATATGGCATAAATAGTGACTAATTTAGCCAATATAGCTAAATTAAATTTCATGTCAAGAGAAAATTTTTCCTGGTTGCATAAATGTCCCAAATTTCAGATATAAAGTTGAAAATTTAATATGATTAATTTTTGCATGTTTTATGTATTTTATTTGATAAAACCGATAAAGCGCAACCACTTTTCTCAAAAACCGATTCAAAATTTTTAAACCATAATTTTTGACATTTTGAGTGTCATGGAAATGTTCCAGAATGTACAAAAAATTTAAAATTTGAAATTTGAAATTATTATAATTAATTTTGGATTTATTTGATTAAAATATGATTTTAAAAGTCTAATTATGAGCAATTAAATAACAACAAGTTGAATTATTGTCAAAAATTGAGTAATGACTGATTTGTGAGGCCTAAATGAGTTGGGTAATTAACTTGGACTTAAATATGATTTAAGTATTGTTTGGTGATTTTAAAGTGTTATTATCACGCATTTCCGTAAAACCGGGTTATATTCGATATAAACCGTTAATTAGAGCGATTTGGCATTTAACATGAGCATGTTTTATACATATTATAATGCTTCATTTTTCAATTTATGAATGTCATATTTTGGTTTATGTAATTTGGAATTATGTAACTTTTCCTTGTATGGCCTTAGTTTTAATCGATATTGCCCGAAATGTAAGGGAATATTGATTCGGTTGTAATTTAATGTGATCTCGTATCACTTTTATTATATTATTTTATTTTACAAATGTATAATAGGAAATTATTGTAATTTTATTATATATTTTGTAACTAATTGTAAAACCGGAGTTTCCCAAAGACGGTGCCATTCGGAAAGGAGTTCCGAGAGAGAGAGACAGTGACCTTGGGAGGCGTGCTTATGAAGTTCACGGGACCAAAGGAGTGGTTTCCGAATTTGTAATAAATTATATGATTTTCTATTCTAGGAAAGGCCATACTAGGAGTTTTATTTTTATGCTTGCATTTTATTTAATATGTTTGCATGCATTGCCAAATCGCCATAACATGACATGCATATTTCATCGAGTATTCGACCGTGTCAATTAAAATTATCGTTCATTCATCGATTTTGTTCACTTAAACAAGATAGATAATAAATTGACATGACCTCTCATAATAAATAATTGAGATCAAGCCTTACCAAATAGTAGAACCCATGAATCCCAATTTCGCAAGGAAGTAGGCTCGGCTCACCGAGGTGCTAAACTTGTTACGTTGGGTAAGTGGGGTAATAAAGGTTATTATTTCGAAATTTGGATTGAGCTCAACGGAAGTATTCGCGACCATAGCCGCATGTGTTCCGGGCTTAAGATAAATATTAAAGTAATATTATCGACCGAGAGTTCTAATGTAGAATCGATTAAAGAGTTAATCCACCGAATTATGTTAATAAGGGATGAATCGGCTTACCGTGCCCAAGTTGCTATGAATTTGGATCTCGGAATCATTTATAATAGTTGGGTAGAGGTCACTATTTAAATGTTAAAACTTGTTTAAAATGTTTACAAGTATTTAAAATGATAAATGTTGACATTTCCTTTATGTCTTTAAAATTTGTAGTCATGATTGTTTATTCGCAATGGCAAATGCTAATTCGTCCACCACCACCTATGCTCCAATTCTTACGAATTTCTAATGGCTTCGATCCTTCATGGATCGATGCAACTTAGAAAAGAATGGCGCTAATTTTACCAATTGGGATATGCAACTCCGCTTGGCCGCGGCGGGTGACGACAGGTTTCGTTACCTTGCCAAGGTCTCTTCCACCGCACCTAATGAAAGGTCAACCGCCACGCAAGGCGAGCCTATGAGGCTAGCCACAAGAGTCTGCCGCGATCAAAAACATTTTGATCTTCTTGATGGGGGCCGATCTTCAAGGGAGTGTCGTAAGATGAGCACGGCCTATGAGATCTATGCCAAGCTTGTGACCATGTTTTTTCACAAGCTCCTAGTATCTTACAATATGAGACGGCTTCCACATTATTCAACATGATCCTAAAAGAGGACCAAAAGTTAGCCCTCATGTACTCAAATTGATTGAGCATGTTGAGACTCTTAAATTGCATGGGGTGACCATTCCCGAACAACTCATTATCGACCGAGTCTTACATTCCTTGGGGAAAATCAAAGCTTATGTGCAGTTTAGGGTAAACTACAATATGCAATACTTGAAAACCTCTCTTCATGAATTGCACAAGATGCTTGTGCAAGCTGAGAGAGACATAGAGCTAAATGTTAGCACCTCCAAGGATGTACTCCATATTAATAATAAGAGTAAGGTGAAGTTCAAGAAAGGTGGTAGTAAAGGGAAGAAGCCCTCCACCTTCAAAGGAAAGGGAAAAAGCTATTGAGAAAAGCTCACCCAAACCTAAGAAAGGTGTCTCAACCGAGGACAAGTGCCATTATTGTAATGGCATAGGGCATTGGAAGAGGAATTGCACTAAATATCTAGGAGATATCAAAACTGGAAAGATGTTTCAGTTGGTAATTTATCCCTATCGTTTATGTTATGATCTCAACTTGGGTATATAGATACGAGTTGTGATTCTTACCCTATTTAATTATAATTAGGGCATCCTAGCAAGGATAAAGGCTAGGATAAGCAAGTCTAAGAAAGCTCTTCAAGGGAAGCTAAGGTAGCTACCCATGATTGAAGACCTATGTAAGCTTGGTCTCATTTTGAATCGTCTCAATTTTGGGATCTATTTTGGGATATTGTTTTTAGAACTTTTATAATTTCCTTGTTTGACATGGAAATTTGTTCAAATCCTTTTATTGACATTGGTTGTAATTGGATTTAGTGACTTGGTTTTCAACCCAAGTCACTCGGTTTATTGAAACTTTTAGTTCTAAAAACTTGTCATCAGACTCTAGTTGCACTAATAACATAAATTATATCGACTCAAATTGATCATATAAGTATTATGATGATTGGATCATTATAATAAAAGGCTAAGAATTCGATTCTCACTTTGAAAGATCAATTTCTAAGTCGAAATTGAGTTATTGAACTCAAAGTAGGGAGCCTACAAAACCAATTGGCCACACCACTTATAAAGATTGTAATTGACATGAATATGAGTACACCTCTTTAGCTTATAGAACTAGTCTATCTCGAAGCTAAGATTCGATGTCTTTACAATAAAGTTTTTAGTAGATCACTTAAGGTCATGTCGTGATACTTCTACTTCCCTCACGAGTATGAGTACAAAATTGTTTGTGGCTCATAAGGCTATCTTTATGGAAAATAGTTGTATTTTTCTAAAGATAGAGTGGGAGAAAAAAAAGCCACAACGTAAAACTGGTTAGGAACTAGTGAGGAAACCAAAAGAAAATGTTCTTAGGTTAGACTCAAGGCTAGTGAGGAGACCAAAAGAAAGCGTTCTTAGGTGAATTCTTAGACTAGTGACGAGACCAAAAGAAAATGTTCTTGATATAATAAGATTATGATCTATGAAGTGGAAGTACCTAGAAATTTTATATTTCGTTTTTCTAAAAGAGACTTATGAAACTATATGGAATCTATGCAAAGAAAATGTTTTATTTAGAGTTGTCCAATTGTAGTTGCATGAATAGACATGTAGATGTCTGCAAAAGCTATGTTAATGCGTAACTATGCTTGGATCCAAATCATCAGTAAAATACCTCATATTAAGTGTGTACAAGATACACAACAAAACCACATATCCAAATAGGGATTTGGAAAAGGATGTGTACATGATACAAGCCTAAGGTATCTACCTAGATTTTATGATGATCTTTTTCTATTATGAGATATAAGAAGTTTTTCACTCGAATTGTCGTAATATCATGTATAGACATGAAGTTAAGTGGGAGTTAATGTCATGTATAGACATGAAGTTAAGTGGGAGCTAAAGTTATCACGTAAAGACTTGAAGTTCAGTAGGAGAAATTGTTTTCCACGTGAATGACGTATCACTCATTGTGACTAACGTATTCGTGTTACCTTTTTGAAAGGAGTGGTTGGATTTTAATGTTGGATGAAAGAGGGCAACATGTATACTGAAATCAAAATCTATTGTGGAATAGAAGATTTTAGCTTAGAGGTGTACAGCGGGCCGGGCTGCAGCGGGCCGGGCCGGGCCGGAAGCGGGCTAGGTTGTGGGAGAGGGAGCCCGAGCCCACACTGCGGGCCAGAGGGGTGTGGGCCAGGCCGGGCCGGGCTGGGGATTTGGTGGCCCTGGACCGGCCCGATTAAGGAAAAATGATTAAAAATGGGTGCGGGTCTGGGCGGGCTGGGGGTGTGGGCCGGGGAAAATGGAGCCCGGGACCGGCCCGGTTTGGAGGAGCGGGTTGGGCGGGCCGGTGTAGCGGGCCAGCGGGCCAAAGAATATGGAGCCCGGTTGGGCGGGCCGAGCCAGTGTGGGCCGAGCTGGCCCGCAATGTTGGCCAGCTCTATTTTAGCTTGGCATTTAAAAAGTGTCTTATATTGATAAGATCTTTTATCTATTTCAACAAGTTAAATAGGTTATTCATATTGATGAAAGTGGGATCACTATGAAAGGTCATAGTCATCCACTGAACCTAAGAATTGTTGATCACATGAGACCGATCATGTATGCCATTACATGAACGAACCTAAATGTATTGTATGCTGGGAGCATGACAAGCCAATAACAAATCAATCCACATGAGTGTCATTGGATAGCCTAAAAAAACATCCATAGAATTCTCAAGGAGGACTAGGGATTCATTCTTGTGTTTGGTGGAGATAATTGGGATATGTGGTAAAGGTTACACAAACTCAAATTTCCAAACTTATATGGATTTATTCAAATCCTAGGCGTACCTTTGTTATAAAAGAAGCGAATAACTAAAAGGATGATTGAAGAGTCAATCATTATAAATTCTACAAATAGAGACGTAGTACATTATGATGAGGATAAGGTGGCTTACAAGGAGCTAATGGTAGCTCATTTCACCTAAATACCTATCAGTTATCATGATAACGAGTGAGAGCATCTTTCAAGTTAAAGAGCCTAACACTAGATAGAGATCTAGACATGTACATAGATGAATTCATGTTATTAAGAATAACGTTGGATGGAAGGAAAAAGCAATTCACAAGGTTGGAATAAATGAATATATGGTATATTCACTGCCCAAGCCTTTATTGCATTTAACAAGATCGTCATGAATTGTCATGGACGAAATAAACTTTAGATTATAAGATATGAAGCAATAACATTGTGTTGATTGTTCATATATGATAATCACATTTATCGTTTGAGTTTCTAAAACTTGTTTTGTGCTTTGTTATATCCAAATGGATTGTAGAGACAATTTTTGGACTCCATTAAAGTGGACTGGATTAACATAGCATTGGCCCCTAGTTGCTTATATGAGGTGACGTCTCCAAGTGACTAGATTGTGGTGCGATTGATGGCAAGTTCAAGTGTCATAGGGTCATAAGGGATGACCAATCGATCACATAGACAGATTGTAAGGGACAAACTGTCGGGCAGTGACCGCTTATAGAGTTCTGACAACTCTTATAGCCTGGTCGTGGCAAGAGCTACTATAGTATTCTTTTTTAGTCAATTCTTTGACTAAAGACTGTTCACCTAAGGTGGCACAGTTTCAGACTGACTTTCATTTATGCTCTACGACCTTCGTAACTGGGGTCAAATGGGCATCTTTTGGGTCATGATGAGCTGTGGCTATGCAAAGGAAATAGTGCGATAGGAATTTTCCACCCCTTGTCAGGGTTGTTTTAATATCTCAAGGCAACTCGAGGAGGATTAAGCTGAAAATGCGTGGCCACGCTCGGAAGGTATCTATGGTAGATAATTCCGGTCAGACAGTTACTCTCCAGATCGAGGAAACCACTCATGATATGATCAAATGCAAGTATGACCTGCAAGACACCTTGCATTGAGTGGGAGATTATTATAGGACAAGAGAATGGGTGACGCACACTTGTCTCGGACAAGTGGGAGATTGTTGGAGTAAGTGTCCTCAACAATAGTGCGATCCCATAATTAAATCTCAATAATAAGAATACTAAGGGATGATAGATATTATAGTCAACTTGTCAACATTAATCAGTAACGATTGGCTTGCTAGAGTTTGACGTTACTGTCGTATGACGGTGGTGATCAGTTGATCCCTTAAGGTCACACCTATAGGACCATTCCCTTAATTGTAAAGTTAATTAATTGTATATCGATACAGATTAATTAAATCCTTAAATTGAACATTATTTGTGAGTGAAAATTTTATGTCTTATTGTAATAAGATTAAATAAGATGTAATTTTGTAATTAAAATGTTATATTACTAAAATTGATTATTGTTTATGAAACAATTTGAGATAAGAATGATTAGTTGATTATAATTACAAAGGGTTGTAGATTATATCAACTGGACTTAATGTGACCCATATTATATATATATATATATATATATATGTAATTATGAATTACTATTTATTTTGTTGCATAATGTGAAATGATATTAAAATTGTTAAATATACATTTATTTATCTTAATGACATGTGACATGGTACATGACATACCACATTACAAGTGACAAAATTACAAAGATAAAATGGAATCCATTTTATGTGGGTGTGCCGTTTTTGGGCATTATTTAGGTAAATATGATTATTTTTAATTGTTAAAAACATCATCATAATACCTATATGCCTAGACCTTGGCCTAACATTTTGATAAGAACAAAAGTTGAGCATGCTTGGGGCTC
>JAIUZE010030547.1:0-24401 GCA_022085475.1 Heliosperma pusillum | reverse complement strand
ACTCGGGGAGTTAAAGCTGCGTGGATGCCGTGGAGCAAGCTTATGGGCTCCTACACAATCTTCACTTGTGGCCTTTCTTAACGGACTGTTTTGGTGTTGCCACCCTGATGTGCTGTCAATGACAATCAATTTACAGGATTTGGCAGCCAAGGTATGCTGTGTTGGGGCATACTTGCCTGGTGGTATGGTGCTAGGGTATGGAGGCCAAACTAAATGAAATTTACAGGGAGTGACGGCCAAAGGAGGAAAAGGGGTTTGTGACTATTGTCCATAACCTCATCGAAACTGACCCGATTTACCCAACTCATGACATTGTTACGTATTTAAATTTGTCCATCGTATAACTGACCCGAACTACCAGTTTCCTCTCCCCTAACTCTTCTATAACCATTACCTGCATTCCAGGCAAACCCCATTTATGGTGAATGGTTTAAGGTGGGAAGACGACCGCACTGCTAGTATATTATGAATACCATCTAATGAAATCCTATATTGCCAACCATTATGCACTTACATAGTTACATGTAAACAATGAGTCTCCAGACCTCCACGGCTCCACCGTATGAAAACTTGTGGTATTCTTTTGTTGGTCTCTTTGCAATATGGATTGTACATATAGGTAAAATGTGACCCGAGCTAAAATGGGTGTACTTCTTGCCTTGCCTATAGTTGCATTTTTATTTTATTGGCTATCCATAAAATTTGAATCCCGAAAGTATTAGCCAAAACCAATCTACTTGATACTGCATTATTTTGCTGACGGAATCATCTCCCTGAACTTATTATCCCTCCTATGCTTGCCGGTTGTATGAAACTTGAATCGTGTAATTATGAAATCCTTCAATTTTTTAAAACCTTATTTTTGCAATCGTCAATTTGTTTTTTGGGCAGTTGATCTTGAGCATCCTCAGGGAAAAAGCACAGTGCTGGAAGGATCCCTTGAAAAGCATTGCAGTTGAAAGCATCGAATACCCTCAATTACTTTCACATTCATCTGAGTTCGAGATCAGGCTCAGGTTGTCCTGGTAGTTGTATTAAAAACTTCGACAGTGCCTTCGCATTTAATAGAAAATCATTGCCTAGTATTTTACATTTGTAATTTATATATACTGAGCTTATGCGTTACAATTTCAGGGTGTCTTTTAGATGTTAGAATATTTATCTCCTGCTTGTGCTGATCACTCACTTGTTCCTACAACACTGCCTTTTTTTCTCCGAAGGGAATCCAGCCGATAAAAATGAAGAGATGTGATCCGAAGAGGAGTATTATCTTTATCCCGATGTTAACTCTGGAACTATGTTGACGAAGTTCATGTTGGAACATGAAAAGATTATGATCAAACCTCTAATTTACATGCCTGTGAATCTGTGATGTTATGAATTTATGAGATCTTTGATCTTCCAGGAGCATACCAAGCAACATGAGTGCATATCTAATTTTGATACAACTCATGAATCTTGACATTTAATATCCTCTCATCTAAGTCATTTGTGTAGCTTTCATGAAAATACGCTTCACAAAGAAAATAAAAAATGAAAAAAATGATTGTGGAGTTGACAGAATAATTATTTAGACGGGTCGTTCAAGTTGGTTCTGCTACAATTTCAAATCGCAAAGAAAGGTCAAGGCCCGAGTTTCTAGACCTGCGACCTGTTCAACTTGAACTAGAATTGACCCGTAGCATCGATACCCAATTCGTACGGGTCGACCCATTGGATAATGAAAAATGAATATTAAAGTACTAATATTTTATATTATATTTGAAATAATAATTAAAAATTGTTAGTTTTAGTACTCTTAGTCACAAAAAAAAATATAAAAACCAAATTTATATAACTATATAACCTTTAAATCAATAATAAAAAAAGATAGTAACATAACTCCGATTTTAAGATATATTTTCAATATGATTAATGTGAGTATTGAATATGACTAAAATATTAATACGGGTATTAAATACTCTATTTGTTCATGTTTATATGACGTTATTGTTTTTGAGTTGAGCATTCAACTTAAATTTTTACAAAAATATGTTAGTCCAAATATTATAGAGTAAAAATCATACCATATATTTTCTTATGGAAACAACTTTCAAATAAATATACCCTCGTGATATTTGCTATGATGATTTACTAGATACAGAAGAGAGAATGAACTATCTTGAAAAGTGAAACTGACATATGAAAACAAACAAACGGTGCATGTCTTAATTTTGTTTATAAAGCATTTTTTCATTTAAAAAAAAAAACGTTAAAAACCATTTTCTGACCCGTATTCTACCGATATTTAACCCTACTTGGATTTTGACCGACCATGGGCAGTTTGACAGTAGAAATGTTGACTATAAATTTTTTAGGTCTACTCAATTTTTGGTGCAAAAAAAAAATACTAATTTACTTCACAACTTATCTTCAATTTGTTAGGTCTACTAATTTTCTGCAAATTGACCCAGAAATTATGAAGGGAATTAACTGATTTTACCGGGTATATACTCTTGTATATGTTTTATTATCTTCCATTTATTTAAGAGTAAATTAACAATTACACTATTTTCTAAACTAATTTTCTAAAATTACTCCATTTTATAAATTTGTTTTAAAATTACACCCATAAATTTCACCAAGGTCAAAATTTGTACCCAATTTCACTTTCCGGTGAAAAATTGTTAAATCTGATCAGATTGCCCTTTACTTTAACATTTACCTAAAATGTGTTTAAGGCTCTTTCTTACTCTATTCCCTCTTTAATTCTCCCAAAATTCCCCACCCTCATATTCAATCTCCCAAATTTACCTCAAAATTCCCCCAAATTTACCACACTCATATTCTAATTCCAGAATTTTTGAATTATGTGCTGAATTT
Organism: Heliosperma pusillum; assembly: GCA_022085475.1. Lineage (NCBI taxonomy): Eukaryota > Viridiplantae > Streptophyta > Magnoliopsida > Caryophyllales > Caryophyllaceae > Heliosperma > Heliosperma pusillum. The sequence goes on along the minus strand of JAIUZE010030547.1, from coordinate 21,539 downwards.
CCCCAAAAAATCCATGGCATTTTTGTTATGTGTTGAATTTTTGAAGATTGCTTTGAGAATCCTTAAATAACAGTTACTTTGAAGTATATCCTATCAATTGTCTTCAATTTTGTTTTCAATTACTGTAATTTCGTATTTAATCAATTTTGTTTAGAAGTATATCAATTATAAGTACATCTATCCTTACCTTGAAGAGAGCAATTGAAAAGAAATGAAAGAGCTAAGAGAGAAGAGAGTTGAAGAAGAAGATGTCAATTAATCTTACCTTGATTTAGGGAAAGAATTAGGTTGAAAGGAACTGAAGAGATGGGAGAGAAGAGAGTTGAAGACATTTGAAAATTAAGTATATGAGAACATCACAAGCAGGAGCATTTTCGTCATCAAATGTGGCTCCTAAACCAAAAATTTGAAATTTGACGGAAATTGTCACCTGAGACTGGAATTAGTACCTGAGTGAAAGTTATGGGTGTAATTTTATAAAAAATTTATAAAAGGGAGTAATTTTAGAAAACTAGCTTATAAAAGGGTGTAATTGTTAATTTACTCTAATTATTATAAGCATGTCTCACTAAAGTAAAGACGGACACTATCCGTCACAAGCTGAAGAGTGAAGACGGATAGTCTCCTTTTCACAATATGCAAGTGTGAGGCCAAGTGGGGGATCCATTTATCATCCACTTGCATATTGTGACGGATAGTGTCCGTCTTCAACGAGAATTTATGAATTATTATATGCCATAGTAGAGAAGATCCTTACTCATTATGATCCAAATTGCAACATTTATGCATTACATTTGGTGTAGAACTAGAAACGAGAATGTTGGGATAAAGTAAGAAAATTAAAATTGGCAATTTGGCAAACTTACAGAAGTGGAAAAAAAAAACAGTAAGTAAAAGAAGATACAATGACTTATTCATCACAGTAACAAAGACTACACAGATTAACACATGAATCATCTCATCTATTGTTGATCTTAGCTTTGGCCGCTTTCACCTTCAGGACAACTATAACATACAACCAGTTATAACCATCTTCGAGTCGCTGGAAAAATTCATGCCTCCACCTCGTATTCAACACCAAACACCCAACAACACCCCAGAAACCAGTAGCAAATCCCGACATCACAACCAGGTCGAACCCCATTTTCTCGAGCTTCTCTTTTTTATTGCCATTGTCACTCGTACCCTTATCACCCTTATCTTGCTTGTCAGCTTTGCTTTTGCACTTCTTGGGCAGAAAATCCGCACAGAGACAAGGATTTCCGCCATAAATTGAGGCTTGGTTAGATAGTGTTTGTAGCTGATTTCCAGTTGGGATTTGGCCTGATAAATTGTTATAGGACACGTTAAGATAGCTCAACGAATATATTTCACCTATGCTTGTAGGGATTCTTCCCCTGAGTTTGTTGTTTGACAAATCAAGCGAGACCAATGACTTCAAACCTCCAATATTCTCGGGAATCATTCCAGATAGCTGATTATACGACAAGTTGAGATTCAACACGCCGGCCATCTTTGTCATGTCATCAGGAATGCTACCTACCAAGTTATTGCAGGAGAGATCTATATCTACCAGATATGGTAGCGTTTTCGTATATGCACGTTCTATACCTTGGATTACCTCATTGAAGAGATCAGTTGAATCGGGCAAAAATGATGTATCAGGTGAAGGTGAAGTCATGGCAGTAAGATTACTTAAACAATTCGGAATGGATCCCGTAAAATGGTTATGTCCAAGGTCCATGAGTTGGAGATGAGGCAAGGAGCATATCTGCCTAGGAATAGTCCCACTAAACTTGTTTCCTCTAAGCCTTAGCATTCTCAAGGCCCTAAATTTTTCGGCAATAAACCAGTTGAGCATTTCGCCTGAGAACTGGTTTCCACCAATGTCTAAAAATACCAGATTTGAGAGATCGCTTAAGCATGAAGGGATCTCTCCGCTCAACATGTTATCATTCAAATGCAAATAAAATGCGGAATAACTATTATTAAAGCAAGGAATATTTCCTTTGAGGTTGTTGTGCGAGAGACGTACAAATGAAAGACTTGTCAAATTGGCTAAACAATTTGGAATTTTGCCTGATAAACTATTATTATTAATGTCTATAACACTCAACCACTTAAGTTGGCACAAAGAATTGGGGATTTGACCAATAATTTGATTATTGGAAAGAAACAGAGTTGACAAGTTGGGCATAATATGATCTAACCCTTCTAGAAGTGACCCAGATAATTTATTATCTGTGAGATATATATACTTAGCATAAGGGTATACTTGTGTTTTACTGACATTTGACAAAAAATCCCCTGAAAAAGAGTTATTAGAGAGGTGCAATTCGAAAAAGTTAATGGGGAAAATAGGAGAGCCGCTAAGCTTATTGTTAGAAAGATCCACCCAGTAAAGTTGTTGCATTGTATGAAACCAGCTGGGCATGATCCCGGATATATTTGCATCAGACAAAGCGAGAAATGTTAGGTTGTTTTGAGTTTGAAGCCATGGAGGAAGTTGTCCGTTTATTTTGCAGTTATCAGCATCGAATAATAGAAGTTGGAATGGAGGCACCCAATCAGAAGAAAAGTTGAGTGTTAGCATCGTATCAGACATTTCTAAATATGTCAAGCTTGAGAGGTTTGCAAAGTGGGTTTCAGACAAAATAGTACCTTCCAATAATGGATTGAAGCCAATAGCTAAACTTAGCAGTTTGGAAAGTTTTCCTATTGATGTTGGTATTTTGCCACTCAACTGATTATTAGAAAGATAAAGGTATTGCAGGTTAGTGAGGTTACCTATTTCGTGAGGAACTATCCCACCAACAGAAGCGTTTCCGAGATTGAGATACCTGAGTTGCTTCATCGAACCCATGAATCTCGGAATTGAGCTATATTTGAAATCATTGTTGGTCAGGTCCAAGATCTCCAGTTGTGTCAGCTCAAGCAAAGACACCAACGACTCAAGCTTCTCCATTTTAATTAAGTAATTAGAGTCGTCTCCATAAAGATTGAGCTGGAGAATAAGACCGGTTGTGTTATCACAAACCACCCGATTCCAAACGCAGCATTCCTCACCTTTCCACGAAGATGAAACATTTTTGTCGAAATAGGTGAGGTTGTGCTTGAAATTGAGCAGCGCTGCTCTTTCAGAAGGTTTACACTTCAAAGTTGAGTTATTGGAAGAGTTGTGAGTGCAACAACACCATCTTATATTAAAAAAGATAAATATGTAAAATATCAGGCAAGTTATTATTATTATGTTTCCCATTGTTATGAAAATAAAGTGGTGTAATAGTTACAATGAGAGTGTGTGGGAGAAGCAAACTTATGGATACCCTTGCTTATATAGTTATATCATCCACGCATGACGCATCTAATGACGACAATATTATTACTCCGTATTAGATTATACGGATGTAGTACCTCAAACCTAATATGAATTTGGTTTATGTGTATTTTTTATAGGTTTTTTAAAGTTTATGAGTTATATTTTAAATTTTATATATGATGTTATTGAGTTATATTGTAATTTTTTGAGCTTAGTGTTTAAATGAACGAACTCGTAAACTTTATATTAAAGTTCATAATTTTTAATACAAAACTAAAAATTTTATTATAAAGTTCGAAACTATACAATTTGTTGTAATACATCAGATGTAAACGGCTAACAATACTAAGCTACGTTACAAGAAACTACTAATCTACAACTAAGCTACTTAGTAGACGTGGCAAAACTGACCCGACCCGATAAAGCTGACCCGAGACCCGAAAGCGACCCGGTAGTGCCTGACCCGAGACCCGAAACCCGAATTGACCCGACCCGAACCTTGAGGGATTCGAAATAGACCCGACCCAAAATAACCCGACTCAAAACCACCGACCCACAGGCGACCCGATTTGAAATGATCCTAAATGACCCAATTTATTGTGATTAGGGGTGATAAACTGAAAATGAGACGAGACAGCCCACGTGTAGCTAAAGCTCGGCTTGGTCGAAGTCGGCCCGTGCGAGTATGGCTCGACGCCGGGCTTGACTTTAAAACTAACTTGATCATTTTGACATGAAAATGGCCTAAATAAATCGAATATGAAAACACGACCCAAAATGACTCATACCCGAAATGGCCCAAACCCGAAGTGACCCAATCCCGAAAGTGACCCATACCCGAAAGTGACCCGACCCGACCCGACCCGAAAGGTTGAGCAAACCCGATATGACCCGACCCAAACCCGACCCGATCCAAACCCGACCCGTTTGACCCATTTTTCAGGTCTACTACTTAGTGTACATGTTAACGTCTTTATTGTGTTTGAATGATTATAAAGTAATATCATTGATTAGTCACTTAAACAAACAAACAAACCAACCAAAACTATACGTTGAGTGGACTTAGTTGTGCAAATGCTAGGGGAAGTACTTTAGAAGACTTTGACTAAGACTTTGACTAATTATGTAATGACTTATAAGTCTTCTTTTTTTAGTACTAACAGAAGAAAGGATCAATTAGCAAGTAGCATATTCTCCGCATATTGCGAGAGGGTACTATCCGTTTTCAGCGTGTGACGAATAATGTCTGTCTGCAGTGAGACTAGCTGATTCTCATCACCCATGGAAAAAGTGTTTGGTGTGGATGATTTATGGATACCCTTAAGGCCTTACTTATATCATGCACGCATCTAATGACACAATAGTATTATTAGATTATTATACGGATGTTTTTGAGTTATATTGTAATTTTTTGAGCTTAGTGTTTAAATGAACGAATTCGTAAATTTTATATTAAAGTTCATAATTTTTAATACAAAACTTAAAATTTTATTACTTCTTCCGTTCCATTTGATTGTATACGTTTGCTATATCACGTATGTCAATGCTCATTTTCTTTTGTTTATATCTTTAGTTACGTATTATTAAAAATTTGTACTCGGTAAGACAATTTAAACAAGATCTCACATGACTATATTTTATGTTATATATTAAAAGTTATATTAAAGATTCTACTCACCTATGAATAGTACCCAAAAAAGCAAACGTATACAATCAAATGAAACGGAGGAAGTATAAAATTCGAAACTATGCAATTTGTTGTAATACAGCAGACATTACAAGAAACTACCAGTCTACAACTAAGCTACTTAGTGTACATGTTAACGTCTTCATTGTGTTTGAAGGATTATAAAGTAATATTATTGATGAGTCACTTAAACAAACAAACAAACCAACCAAAACTACACGTTGAGTAGACTTAGCTGTGCAAATGTTAGGGACGACTTTAGAAGACTTTGACTACGAATTGAGAAGACTTTGACTAATTATGTGATGACTGATAAGTCTTCTTTTTTAGTACCAACGGAAGAAAGGATCAATTAGCAAGTACACTCTCCATTCAAGTCCAAATACAACATTTATTTTGACACTATTCATGAATAAAAAGAATCTTTACGATTTCTTACAATATGTAAAATAAAATATGGTCATGTGAGATCTTGTTTGATTCCACTTTATAAGTACAATAAGAATAACAAATTTTTATATTTTTTGTGATGTAAAGCTCGAGATATTTACGTTATAATTTGTATCTTGGCAAACGTGTAAAGTAAAAATGGTAGCGTGCTCGTATATGCACGCTCTATACCTTGGACTACTCACTAACACCACCTAAACTAGAATCCTGATGTACATTTTTGCGAGTGGTCATGGCTGTAAGGTTACTTAAACAACGAGGAATGGATCCAGTGAAATAGTTATGCCCAAGGTCCAACACTTGGAGCTGAGGCAATACGTCTTATTGTTTCAGACGAGCTAAGCCCCTCACAAAAGAGCAAGTAGGCCCCTCACAATCTACCAATTTGCCCCACTTGCTATTTTATTAAGGGACTTAACCCGTTTGAAACAATAAGATGGATCATCCCGTTTGAAACAAGAATTTATGTGCATTATTATTGTTGATCAGTCCCTTAAACAACAAACCAAAACTGGACGTTGGGTGGACTTAGCATTGTAAATGTTAGGGACGACTTTGAGAAGACTTGGACTAGTTATGTGATGATTGATTAGTGTTCTTTTGTAGTACAACGGAAGAAAGGATCAATTAGCAAGTAGCACATTCTCCACCATATACTCCCCATACTATTCTCAACCACAAATTCTCATTTGTGACGGGACGACCCGTCGCAAGCTTGTGACGCGTCAAACTCTCCTCACAAAGTGCAAGTGAGAAGGCAAGTGAGAGACAAATGGATCCCCCACTTGCACTCCCACTTGTTCTTTGTGAGGAGGGTTTAACTCGTCACAAGCTTGCGACGGGTCGTCCCGTCGTAAGTAAGACTTTCTACTTCTCAACATTAACCTTCCATATTTTCTTTTTCGTCAATTTGGTTAACCTTCTTTATTTCCTTTTCTGTGTTAATTCATGTGATCCAAATTCAATTGCATGTGGGTAATTTATTTTGTATTGTCCAAATTCACGCTTTTTTTCTTGTGCAAAAAGGAAAGGTGGAGGTTAATAAGAATAAGATAGTCGACTTCAACACCAACAGGATCACTTATTAAGATGATCTCTAATCGTAAAGGGGTCATACAAATATATGAGCGGTGACTTTATTTTATACTTTAAGTTAGGTTAAAACGATTACACACAAAGCATACGGAGTATTTGCTTCTAATAATGTGAAATTACTAATGGATAACTTGCTTAAGGTAATAGTTATCGGGATATTGACAATCAAAATAACAGAGAATATGAGGAAAAAGAGGAAGAATAGGTCATGATTATGGTAATCACAAATTCTCATTGAAGACAGCGCATATAATTCGACACAGAGAATATGAGGTAATCAATTAATACGAATTGGATCCCCTCTCACAAGGAGACAAGTGGGAGGGCAAGTGGGGATCCATTTACCCTACTTGTCCTCCCACTTTCCTCCCTTGTATGAGAGGATATTCGACACAGATATATGCCGCCTTCGATGAGAACTACTGTATGGTAATAGTTATGTGGTGGCCAGAAGTGGTAGTGAAAGATAAAAATGAGGAAGAGGTCATGTTTATGGCCGTAGTTATTCATCTCCCTTAAGATGACATTTGTTTGACTCCATTACCGCGATAATCTCAGTCACAGACTCACAGCCCTCTAATTAGTTCGATAAAACAAAACACCATACTTTGTGTGCAAGAAGCAGCGAAACGAAATTGAAAACAGAAGAATAAATGAAATGACATAATTGATAAAAGAAATGTCGGGCTCAGCTAGCTAATCGAGTAAACAATGGCACAACACGGCAAGGGGCTAAATCATGCGTGAACACAAGGCTCGCTATGTAAATATCCACTAGTGAGTATTTGGATCAGCAGACTTGGCAGCTCTTTTGACATGTCCCGTAATAATCAGGGGAACCAACCATGAATACTGAATTTCTTTGGCATTCCCCTAGACCCTAGTGCAGCCCATTTTGGGCAGCTTTCATCTTCATCCGTATAATCACTGTTTGCTTGTTCAGTTGGAACATTAATCTCGATGAATGCTCTTAAGTGAAATATTTTGACAGCATACCACATTCCGCCTTCAGTCACCGGGTTTCTCTTGTGGTGGCTCCTTTCGTCAGGAGATGCATTTGGGTGAACATTGAAGAATAGAATTGCGTTTCCTTTAACGGGTTTCAGTAAGTTGTTATTATGGCTAACAGAGTAAGGCCACAACTTGCTCTTCAGTCCTGAGGTTTTGACCTACGTTATTGCACAAAAGACGGGAGATGACTAAGGTAAAACAAATAAATTGGACATGCTCCATAAGACTGAGTACAGAGGTTTCTCAAACTGTCTGATCAGAGTGCCAGATCGTTGTAATGCTCAGTTCAGTCCATTCATGTTTTATGTTATAACCACGGATTGGTTTGTTGAGCTAAAACAGTTTCTCATTGATACAAAGTTATTCAAATCTCTAGAGATGGACTTGTGTCATGCTCATCAGGTACGAATGTATGCCCGTTTCATGATTTAGTTATTATGTTTACTTGTCCTATGTCCAAATGACTAATCGTAGTTGTTTCATGGTTGTGTACTTCCTATTAGGGTTCACGCGCTCTTACCTAGCAATGTAACTTTGGAAATGAAGATTATGTTTGTATCCATGTAGATTGAGGTAGAAGAGGACCAACTGAGTAATGTTAATACTGGCCCGCCATACAAACTTAGTGAGTTAAAGCTGATTGAAACACGCGATTGGAATTCTACAGAATCTTCGCTTGTGACCTTTCTGGATGGACTGTTTTGGTGTTGCCACCCTGATGTGCTGTCAATTACAACTAATTTACAAAATTCGGCTGCTAAGGTATGCTATATAACTATATTGCATGGTTCTATTGTTGTAGTAGTTGTTGTACGACAAATACACTTCTAACTCACTCAAATCTGAATGACCAAAGAAAAATTTAAACATACCCTGAATGATCTGTATGGCTATTTCAGAATTGGCGCAATTCATAGCGACCCGGTTTCTAGGTGGACTCTCCTATGTCCTCTACGGCCATTATCTCTGCAATTCCTGTTTTGGATCCGAGTACACTTATACGTGTCTCGAAACTTGTTGGTCTTGTTTATATGGATTGTATATATAGGTGCTAAGCTAAGTTCTATATGTGTCCCTAGCTGGAATGAGTGTATTTGCCTTGCCGTTACCGAGTCAGACACACCTTAATACCTCAATGTGATATAAGCATATTTCTGAGATGCATGAGTAATTCATGCTAAGGATATCGGTCTGATGATATGTATACAAATCTTAAAGCTGTTTATGTTATGTAAACATTGATGTTGGCCTCAGGGACTGAGTAATGGGACTACATGCTTTCCATCTGAGGGTTTATACTCATTGCAGGCAGTGTCGAGTGTTTCATCACTAGTACGGAGCCTTCAGCGCTTTGAAACCCTAATTTGCTGTGTTTTTCTTTTTTTGGCAGTTGATCATGAGCATCCTCGGGAAAAAAGTTGAGTGTTGGAAGGATCCTTTGAAGAGCATTGAAGTTGAAGGCATTGTATCTTCTCGATTACTTTCATATTCATCTAAGCTCGAGATTAGGCTCAGTTTGTCTTGGTAGTCACTAAGTATGGACGTATGTAAAATGACGTATGTTACAAGGGACGACTTGGAGTGTGCATATACAGACATACAATCTTATTTGTGTTTTTGTCTTTCTCTTGGCTATATGAATTATGATTCATTCGGTGGAGTGATCCAGCTTCAAGAAATAGCGAACGCTCTTATCAATTCACAAATTTGCAACTCCCCGGGAATTTGGGATAGATTCTGGATAGATTTTGAATAATGCTTCTTGCACTTGTCAATTGAGTTCAATGTAACTTCACGGAAGATGATACGGTTACACTCGGTGTATCGAATATTCTATACACCACCAATAAAAATTAAACATGTAGAGGAATCTATCTATTAGTAGATAGGAAGGATATTATGAAAAGGTTTTAGAGGGAAAAATTTCATGCTTGGAGGGAAGTGTGAGAAAGTTAGGAGGGAAAATATTATGAATTTTATTAATTTTGGCGTAATGATTAATAATACATTTACTATAGTTAAATATAAAATCATATCTTCACAAAATATTATCAATATCTTCTAAATTTCCACCCTAACTAATGTCAGTTTTCATATGATTTGATTAATAATGTCAATCTTATACTAATGTCAATTTTTGATTAATAATGTAGTTTTGTACAATTCGCTTAGAAATATAGAGTTTTTGACTAACTTAACATTTGTGCAATTCGATTAATAATTTCAATCTTGTACTTACGTCAATTTTTTTTATTAATAACGTAATGTTTGTATAATTCGGTTATTAACGATAATTTTTCTCGGAGTTCATTTTCGCAGCACATTTTACTCATTCTAGCTCTTTTTTATTAATAATGTAATGTGTATAATTCGATTGATTAAGTCAATTTAATTCATGTCATTAAAAACACTGAAAATCGTTACAATAATAGGAGTGAATAGTGAGGTGTCTCATAATTTAAATGATAAATGTATGAATGAGGCAACTCTAATTTATACTAAATAAAATTTTAAATAAATATAAGTAGCTACACGCGAGATCGAACCCCCTTCCATAGTTTTATGAAAAAGTGGATTACCCAATATATCTACGGGTTTGTCAGCTAAGTATCTACTATTAGATTTTTTTTTCTAACGTCAATTCTTTTACTAATAATAACGTAAAATTTTTAATTCGATTAATAACATAAAACTCGGAACACGAAGATTCGTCGAGCCTAAAATTTGAAGCTTGAGCTTGGCTCGAAAAAAGCTCAAGCCCGGCTCAAGTTCGAATCTAACTCGTTTTGTCATTAATTATTTTAACTTACTCACCTTTTCAGTATAATTAAATATAAATATTTTTTAAAAAATAAGATTATAAAATAGTAAAAATATTTTTTGTATGAACAATTATTAATAACATCCTCATCTAAAAATATTGTTTGAATGAACAACAATATTATCCAACACCCTTATCCAAAAAACTTTGTTAATAATGTAAAACTTGGAGCACGAATAATTGTACAATTTGATTTGGAGCCTGAATGTTCAGATGATTATTCGATGAATAATGTCAATGTTTTTCTAACATTTTATATTTAATAGCGTAATATTTGAATAATTCAATTAGTAACACCGTTTTTTAACTAACGTCAAATTATGATTAATAATAACGTAAGATTTGTATAATTAGATTAATAGCATAAAAATTGGAGCACGAAGATTTGTATGATCTTATTCGAGTTGGAGGACGACTATTTGTATGATCTGGTTGATGTCAATTTTTACTAACGTCAAGTTTTAATTACTGACGTAATAGTCGCATAATTCAATTAATAACGTCAATTTCTTCAACTAATTTCAATTTTTAAATAGTTCTCACGTCGTCAATGTTTGACTAATAAAGCAGTAATACTTGTACAACTAATAATGTAAAATTTGGAACGCGGAGATTTATTTTATTCTATTTGGAGCACGAATGTTCCTACGATTCATTCATCATAACAATGTTTTACTAACGTTAACTTCTATTAATAACGTAATATTTGTATCATTCGATTACTAAGGTCAATTTTTTCTTACTAACTTCAAATAATGACTAATGATAACGTGAGATTTGTATAACTCTATTAATGACGTAAAACTTGGAGCATGAACAATTGTTCGACTCGACTTGGAGCCTGAATATTCGGATGATTATTCGATAAATAGTGTCCATGTTTTTCAAACGTTTTATAACTAATAGCGTAATATTTGTATAATTCCATTAGTAATGTCATTTTTTTGACGTCAAATTATGATTAATAATAACGTAATATTTGTACAATTAGATTAATAATGTAAAAATTGGAGCACGAGGATTTGTATGATCTGATTCGAGTTGGACGACGAGTATTTGAATGATCCGATTAATGTCAATTTTTACTAACGTCAAGTTTTCATTAATGACGTAATAGCCGCATAATTTGATTAATAACGTCATTTTCTTCGAGCAATGTCAATTTTTAAATAGTTCTAATGTAAAAATTAATTTGTTGATTAATAATATGTAAATTTTGACTAAAAAACAACTCAAATATAAAATCTAGCTTAAGAACTAGGCACATACTAATAATGTCGATATTCAAATTGTTTCGATTACCTTCGAACAAATAACGCTGAATATATTTATAACGTCAATTACGGTATATGTAGTGATTGGAATGCAAAGGCGACACACAAGGAGGACGAGGATGTTGTTCTCGGTGCACATGAAGAACACGGAGGCTATCGACGGCGTGAAGTTGTAGTGCGTCAGATTTAGCCTGATAGGAAATTCGCACCTACTACATATACGTACATATTCAAATGCTGTGAAGTACTGAGAAGAGGCGGGTGCGCCGGTGGGGATGAGGGTGCCCGGAAGCTCGTCGGCGATAGAAGTCGTGGTCGGCGGTATATTTGACGGCAGGGGGAGGCAGTCATGGTGGTAGGGATTTGTCGTCGGCAGCGGCGGCGGTAGAATCACGCCAGTCATGATATTATAGGAAAGAAAAAAATGGAAAGAATAAGAAAATTGATTTAAGTAATATTTGCAAAATCTAGAAAAATAATACCCAAAATAATTTTTGAAAAATTTCAGTTTCAAATTTAAGTTTTAAAATTTGGCTCTCATAATATAACAAAATAGATTCTATCTCATTTGCCCACGGTTGCCATGTGTCATAACGTTACTTGCGGTGTATAGAAGATTCTATACACCGAGTGTAACCGTAGCTTTTTCGTAACTGGAATCACTTCATCTTTTGTTTTCGCCCAGGTTTTGAATTTGTTCTTCCTCTGACATACTAATGTGGTAATATGATTCTTGATTTGTTTGAACCATATGCGATAAAGCAGCCTCGGGAGAAACTCAGATAATCGGAAAAAACGGATTAATACTTGTTATTTGGTGCTGAAATCGAATAGGTAACTTCTGAAGCGATCTCGGATATATGGCATAAAAAACGGGAGAAAAAGAAACGTGATCTGTCGCGACCACCCGAACAACTCAAATTGAAGTGTCATACACAGTTTTCGGGGATTTAAGGTGCCCTTAACAAAAATGTCTGAAAATCACACGGACCATTTATCGGGTTAATAAGACCATGGAAAGATACTTTACGCGGAAGCTTAGAATAACAAAAATGTACCTTGGGCTTCCTAAGGTTGATAAAGTGATAGAACCTTTGGTTGACAAATGGATAATGATCGCGGTACAAAATCAAATCCAGAAATTGGAAATCCAGATTATTGATATTAGAAGCAAATACAAGTTGCCTGAGATTCTCTTTTGTGCAAAATCGCTGAAATATTTGGAATGTCGAGGCGTTACACTGCCATTTTATGGGACTATGGAGCTTATCTCTCTCGAATATTTGACTTTCTTATCCCTTAAAAATCTAGATGAGGATATGCTTCAAAAAATTATTTCTTCTTGCCCCTTGGTTGAATTAGATATTGCATATGAGATTGTCTTTGCACCAGTTTGGCTTCCTTGGATGGAAAAGGTTAATGGGAGAGTCAAAAGTCGTGGTACTGGAACAATCCAATCCAACCTCCAAGAATCTCCACTTCAAAAGTTTGTTTGTAGTGCTCTTAGTGTGGAATTGCCGTGGCCGTGGAACATGAACTTGGTTGCATTGAAAAACTTGAGAAAGCTGGAGCTTTATTCTGCTTCTATTACGGATGATGATGTTGCAGAGCTGTCATATGGGCTTGTGGTGTTAGAAAGTTTAGTAATTTCGGATTGCTCTACGCTAAAATGCATCAACATCTCAAGCAATTCACTTAAGCAACTTCGAATTACAGATGACTCGGGATTAATGAAGGCTACAATTGACGCCCCTAAATTGCTCGAGTTTTCGTGCAGCTGTGAAATGAACACCTCCGTGTCGTTGATTCGAGCGCAAGCTCATTGCAGTACTCAATTCTGTACATTGGATCTGAATTCCGTGACCACTGTTTGGTTTGTTAAGTTAAAAAAATTTCTTGTACAAACAAACTTCTTCAAATCTTTAATGATTGAGTTGGATACTCCTCGTGAGGTATGAATTTTTACCCATTTCATGATTTATTTATTATGTTTAATGTTTAATATAAACATAGTTGTATCTCATTTGTGTATTTTCTAGTATGGTGTTAATGAAGATTATGTTGGCATTTATAGATTGTAGTCGAAGAGGAGCAACTGAGGAACCTTGGTACTGGAGCACCGTACAAAGTTGGGGAGTTAAAGCTGCGTGGATGACGTGGATCAAGTTTATGGGCTCCTACACAATCTTCACTTGTGGCCTTTCTGAACGGACTGTTTTGGTGTTGCCACCCTGATGTGCTGTCAATGACAATCAATTTACAGGATTTGGCAGCCAAGGTATGCTGTGTTGGGGCATACTTGCCTGGTGGTTTGGTGCTAGGGTATGGAGGCCATACTAAATGAAAATTTACAGGGAGTGACGGCCGAGGGAGGAAAAGGGGTTTGTGTCTATTGTCCATAACCTCATCGAAACTGACCCGATTTACCCAACTCATGACATTGTTATGTATTTAAATTTGTCTATCGTATAACTGACCCAAATTACCAGTTTCCTCTCCCCTAACTCTTCTATAACCATTACCTGCATTCCAGGCAAACCCCATTTATGGTGAATGGTTTGGGGTGGGAAGACGACCGCACTGCTAGTATATTATGAATACCATCTAATGAAATCCTATATTGCCAACCATTATGCACTTACTGATGTGTGTTTTAAATACCGCAAGCGCACGGTCGTCATGGTAGCACTTGAGGGTCGATTTCCACGGAGAGCAAAGCGATTACTAGTCGGTTTCAAGGTATGCTAGCTAGTCGGTAAGAGGGGAAATTTGAATTCAACTAACGACAACTAAATGCAATAAATAAGAATTAAACTAAAATGCAAACTAAACAGATAAGCTATGGAAAATACGGGATTAAATCAAGATTAAGGTAACTAGGATCCGATCAAGTCTTATTTCACGGGTTGTAACGGTGGGTGGTCTATCAACAAGTGGCGAAATATGGGTTCAAGCAAGACGGTGTTATCTATACTAACTACCTAACCCTCCCGAGTATAGGTAGCCTCTAGGGTCGATAAAGGGTCCCACTCCCATGGATAACCCCTACACGAGTCCAAGGCATTTCGGGTCAACACTTAGGTCCCAACTAGGGTCTTTCCCACTCCCGCGGATGAAATCCCCTAGCCAAAAGGTAGAGTCTCTTTTAAGGGGTCTCGCTCCCGCGAATAACCCACCTAGAGTCGATCCCCAAACCTACCCAAGTCCACTACCGTAAGCCCGACTCCCATCGATAGCCTAAGTAGCCCCTAAGTCGGCCCAACTCCCATTGATAGCCTCTAAGGGTTGAACAAGGGTCAAATAAAGGGTCAATACAAAACAACCCCAACCAAGAACAATCACCCATAAACCACTACTTGCTAATTTAACCAATCACCAATCAAAACCCATAATTAGACTTAATCGGACCCTAGAAAGGGTCACTACTCACTAAGCATAACTAGTCTAAGATAAAACACAATAATAATTATTCTAAACACAAGACTAAACATGAAAATGTATAAAGATTTAAACTTTAAAGTCATGTATTACTAAACTAGAAGAACAAACAACAATAAATGAAAAATAACAATAACAAAGAGAGATGAGAAATTAAATACCAAACTTTGAATGAGAATGATATAAATATGGTAGAGTTAGTCTTGTAACCCAAAAAAGATATGAACTTGACTATAATTAATCTACTCTAAACTAAATTAATTGAGTGATATTTGAGAGAAAACTACCTATGAACCCTAAATAAAATCTGAAAAAATGGAGGCTCTCCCTAATTTTTGGGGTTTCTTCTATTTATATGGGAGAGTAAGTAAGGGTAGTCTTGTAAATTTGGGTCCAAGTTTTGAGATAAGACAAAATAAAGAAATAAAATAATACAAAAAGCAACTCCAAGGTCTTCTTCAGCCAATGTTCACGTGACAAAAACAATGACCAAAGACAATGGTCAAATTAATGACCAATCTTAAACTTCAAAAGCTTTCATTCGTAAATTGCACGGTGGCTTTCATTTCGCACGGCACATGTGAGAAGCGCACGGTTAGTTCAGCACGGTGGGACCTGTCCTGCATTAGTTGCGCACGTCAATGTTGAGTTGCGCATGGTCAGTTCCGCACGGTCAGATAAACTCGCACGGTTGCCGAATTGCTGCTCCTTGGTTGCCGATTCCGGTGCCGCGACGAGGTCTCGAACTGAATTAATGGAGGTAGTTGTGATTGGGTTTGACTTGGTGGTGCTTTATGCTCTTGCTTCCCATGTCGGGTTTTCGGGTTTGATTGGTAGTTATGGTGGTATATAAAGGATGGATGAATTATTGGTTAATGATGGGTCAAATGAAAATGGTGGATGAAAAATGGTGGTTACACTGGAGCTTGGCTATTTTAGCATGGTGAATTGAAGAATGGGGCAATGGGGTATGGAGGTGGAAATAACGAAGGTAGCAGGGGTTTGATTTGGAGTTTGTTCCATTAGCTAATTTGTCAACTCAACCCCCTTTGTACACTATAATTCCATCCCATTTTCATCTTTCCGATTTGATCTTGACCCGTCTTGTCACTCGTTTTTCCGCTCATCTTGATACCTGTAAAATGAAATAACCAAAGCAGTACCAAAATCCCGGGAACTAATATATATTGACGTATTTTAATATAAAACTACTACTATTCTATTTTATTACGATATGAGTGAATAATAGAAAAATCAAGTCACTAATTAGACTAAATAAGAGATAAAATGTAGGGTAAAATCGAGTAAAATATTGTGTTATCAAATCTCCCCACACTTATCTTTTACTCGTCCTCGAGTAAGCACGTAACTAAGTCTAACGAAGTGGCATATAAATATAACCCATAAAAAGCGATTCCAAAAATGTAAATCAACCAACAATTAAAGAACACAATTAATCATTTGGTCAATTCATTTCAAAACTTACTACCTCGCTAATCAAAGTAGTGACCTTTGACCTTTTTCAAAGTCGAAATGAGCAAACCCCTATTCAAAAGTCAAGGTTCTAATAGCCAACTAAAGTTATAGAATAAAACCGAAACACTTCTTATATTGCATAGTCCCATTATACATCTTTTAAATTCCTTCCAAATTAAGCTAGAGGTGCAAAATGGAGACGGAGTGAAAGACTCTCATGACAATATCTCCCATAGAAGGTTATGTTTCGCCCCCTCAAAGGAAAGAGAGGCAAGGATCGTCCTACTCTAACTAGGCGACAAGGGCAAGAAATTTTATTTGTAATTGAATAAGATAAGTAAACGATAGTTGATACAATTTTTTTTTTTTTCATTTCTTTCACCACTTTTTTTGGATTTTCTTTTCTTTTCTCCTTTTTCCCTTTTTCTTTTTTTTTTTTGAAATATCGATATTCTTTTTTTTTTCGACATAAGGAGAATTTTATTCGGAGATATAACTTGAAACTCAAAAGTTGACATTCTTGAGAATCATATTTTGTTGACATAAGAGATTATAAACAACTCTTTCTTTCTTTTTTTTTTCTTTTTTTTTTTTTTTTTTTTGGATTTTTCATTTTTGTGGGTATTATTGAAGAAACGTCGCCTAATCAAAATAGTCACCTAAACAGAGTTGACAAGGGAGTATCACATCACGAGAGGTGGACAAAATGGTCAAGTGAACACACCTCAAGCGAAACAAGGAAGAAGGTTAATCGATTCACAATATTAAAATGCAACTTTAAGTGTTTCCATATTATTCTTATTACTTAAGTCGAAAACTAGAAAAATGACTAAATCACAAAGGAATGCCAAAATCATTTGAAAATTCTAGGAAAAAGAAACACAAGTATACCTAGACATGTTACTACTAAGTCAAAAAATATAAACCACACTATAACAACACATAATCACAATATTAAGACACCACCAAATGTATCAACACTCCAACTTCACAACACTTATTCACAAGATCACACCACCAATATCCACACATCCAACAACTTCATCAACCCAACAACAATAAACCTCCCCACACTTAAACTTGACATTGTCCCCAATGTCTAAGCAAAAGGGAAGGAAAAAAAAGAGAAGGTGGGTGAACAATATTACCGTTTCAAGCATGATCTTAGGTCATTCCACTAGGTGAAGTAACCTTTAATATTCTACTTCAACTCACCACCTTCTTGTTGGTTTTGAAGCGCACCGAGATAACACCTACACACATGAAATAACAAAAACAAGCAAGCAAAGAAATATATATACACTCAAACACATCAAGCAAGCAAATGGCCTAAAAATCCCGTCAAGGACCTCATTAACTTATCAAATGAGGAGGACCAATCCTCGACAAAGTGGTCACATGCAATACAAAGCAAACGAGACCAATCACATAACCAAGAATGAAAGAGTACATTAGTGAAAAACTTGTGAGGAAAGAGTCGAATACCAAATATTTCAAAGGCACTCAAGTATTGGTCAATTAGTCTCAAATCCACAAGAGGGGTTAAAATCTCAAAATCACGCATAAGACCAACGGCCAAACTAACCATCTTGAGACTCTCCTCACAATCCTCGCCAATAATCATAGGCTCAAGCAAAGGGGTAAAAGAAATGAGGTTAAGGGAATCGGTAATGAGCTTCTTCTCACCACTAAAGAAAACCTCAAATTTCTCAAGAATGGGTTCTTCAAGTAGAACAATCTCACAACCCCATTCATCCTCAATGCCCAAACTCTCCTCACTCAAAGAGTCGCCACAAGACTCATACTTCTCTTTTCCCTCATCCATTTGCTCTTCACTAACTTCAAATGTAAGAGCATCATTTATTTTGACCAATCCCCTTTCCAAGATCTCATGATCCACCTCAAAAGACACACCCTCATATTCACATAAATCAAATTCCCCAAAGTTTTCGCTAAGAGGCCTATTCAGCTCATTCAACCACACATCATCATTATCATAATCAAATCTCACACTCTCAAACTCACAATCCAAAAATAAAGGTGTAGGTTGGAAGATAAGGGGTGAAGGGGGTCTTGCCAAAGGGTAATGAGGTTCAAAAGAAGAGTCACGGGTATCCAATTCATCATTATCATTGTTCATCACATTGTCATACATAGGTGGTGGGAAAATCTCCTCAAGCACAAAATTATCATCCCCTCCCACATCAAGACTTTGATAATGCAAATTCACATACTCTTCTTCAAATGTTTCATCAACAACCTCATACTCATCAAAATAAGTCTCCTCACCAACAACATCATCATCACATTTCTCATTACCAAGATTCACATCAAATGTCACACATTCTAACTCATTCAAAAACACGTCATCCAAATCTCCATCAACAAGAGAACAATGAGCATCATACGAACATGAACCATCATCAATACTCATAAACTCTAACTCACTTTCATCACTTGAAATTTCAAAATTCACATGTTTAGGTGTGAGTTGGTGTTTAAGAGGTGAAATTGGGCAAGAAGGATAGTGTGACAAGTTTTCATCAAGTGGTAGCATAGCATTGACATCATTCATCACATTCAAATTCAAAGAAGGTGGGGAATAAGCATATAAAGGGCAAACTTGAGAATTATGTCCACCACCACCACATGTATCACAAGTTGACGAAAAATCATGCATACCACACATATTAATCGAGGAGAGGAGAACATGTTGAGATTGGACATTGTTCACATTATCAAGAGAAAAAGAATCATTACTCTTAACCAAATCATCAAATAAAGACTTTATATTCTCTTCTCTAGCCGCCAACATTTCTTGGTGGGCTACCTCCTCACATTGATAAGCCATGAATTCTACGAAGTCCCAAAATTCTTCACAATTCATGTAAAAGACTCGATCACAACTCATATAATTTGCCAAATTACGAGTTTCAAGATTCATGCCATCACATAAAACGCAAAGGGCATCAATATTAGAAAGGAAATAGCCACAAGAGCCAACATGAGAGGCATAATCATAAAACCTAGCAAGATATTCATGGAATGGTTCATTTTCATTTTGCCAAATATTAAATGAAGACATTATTGAATGCGAGACACTAAGTGTAATGAAGTGACAATTAAGAGACACGTCACAAAAAAAAAACAAGTAGTGCAACACACAAACAACAAGTTTCAAGTAACAAGTAACATAAATACGAAGTCTAACAAACCCCTAACCTACTAATATCGCAATTGCTCCCCGGCAACGGCGCCAAAAACTTGATGTGTGTTTTAAATACCGCAAGCGCACGGTCGTCATGGTAGCACTTGAGGGTCGATTTCCACGGAGAGCAAAGCGATTACTAGTCGGTTTCAAGGTATGCTAGCTAGTCGGTAAGAGGGGAAATTTGAATTCAACTAACGACAACTAAATGCAATAAATAAGAATTAAACTAAAATGCAAACTAAACAGATAAGCTATGGAAAATACGGGATTAAATCAAGATTAAGGTAACTAGGATCCGATCAAGTCTTATTTCACGGGTTGTAACGGTGGGTGGTCTATCAACAAGTGGCGAAATATGGGTTCAAGCAAGACGGTGTTATCTATACTAACTACCTAACCCTCCCGAGTATAGGTAGCCTCTAGGGTCGATAAAGGGTCCCACTCCCATGGATAACCCCTACACGAGTCCAAGGTATTTCGGGTCAACACTTAGGTTCCAACTAGGGTCTTTCCCACTCCCGCGGATGAAATCCCCTAGCCAAAAGGTAGAGTCTCTTTTAAGGGGTCTCGCTCCCGCGAATAACCCACCTAGAGTCGATCCCCAAACCTACCCAAGTCCACTACCGTAAGCCCGACTCCCATCGATAGCCTAAGTAGCCCCTAAGTCGGCCCAACTCCCATTGATAGCCTCTAAGGGTTGAACAAGGGTCAAATAAAGGGTCAATACAAAACAACCCCAACCAAGAACAATCACCCATAAACCACTACTTGCTAATTTAACCAATCACCAATCAAAACCCATAATTAGACTTAATCGGACCCTAGAAAGGGTCACTACTCACTAAGCATAACTAGTCTAAGATAAAACACAATAATAATTATTCTAAACACAAGACTAAACATGAAAATGTATAAAGATTTAAACTTTAAAGTCATGTATTACTAAACTAGAAGAACAAACAACAATAAATGAAAAATAACAATAACAAAGAGAGATGAGAAATTAAATACCAAACTTTGAATGAGAATGATATAAATATGGTAGAGTTAGTCTTGTAACCCAAAAAAGATATGAACTTGACTATAATTAATCTACTCTAAACTAAATTAATTGAGTGATATTTGAGAGAAAACTACCTATGAACCCTAAATAAAATCTGAAAAAATGGAGGCTCTCCCTAATTTTTGGGGTTTCTTCTATTTATATGGGAGAGTAAGTAAGGGTAGTCTTGTAAATTTGGGTCCAAGTTTTGAGATAAGACAAAATAAAGAAATAAAATAATACAAAAAGCAACTCCAAGGTCTTCTTCAGCCAATGTTCACGTGACAAAAACAATGACCAAAGACAATGGTCAAATTAATGACCAATCTTAAACTTCAAAAGCTTTCATTCGTAAATTGCACGGTGGCTTTCATTTCGCACGGCACATGTGAGAAGCGCACGGTTAGTTCAGCACGGTGGGACCTGTCCTGCATTAGTTGCGCACGTCAATGTTGAGTTGCGCATGGTCAGTTCCGCACGGTCAGATAAACTCGCACGGTTGCCGAATTGCTGCTCCTTGGTTGCCGATTCCGGTGCCGCGACGAGGTCTCGAACTGAATTAATGGAGGTAGTTGTGATTGGGTTTGACTTGGTGGTGCTTTATGCTCTTGCTTCCCATGTCGGGTTTTCGGGTTTGATTGGTAGTTATGGTGGTATATAAAGGATGGATGAATTATTGGTTAATGATGGGTCAAATGAAAATGGTGGATGAAAA
>JAIUZE010030546.1:0-19399 GCA_022085475.1 Heliosperma pusillum | reverse complement strand
AAGGTGAGATGCAAGCCGGCTAGGATTGATAGAGTTTGGATTAACGGTTGTTAACTGATTCACATGATGACGTGTTGATTAGGGTTTGAGTGTATCATGGCCACGTTACAGGGTAACCTCTGAGCTAGCATACCAGCTTCCCTACCTCTTGTTATATTTTATTATCGGTTTCACCTGATAGCTTTCATATGATAGGTTATATGTTAGTTAATTGTTTCATAACATGAAAAGCATATCATATATGTTTAAGTTTTGTATTTCCCATATACATTGCTTTTATGTTATTCATGTTTAATTAAATTCGACATTTCGTGGCTTGGAGAACTCGGAGTTACTCCCCACTGACTGTGGCTTCCGTGTTTATATTTAATGCGGTCGAACAGGTGGTGTTGCATATTTGGGGTACATGGACGAGCTAGCGAGCGAAGTATTTACCTTGGACCTATATTCGATTCATAGTTTGTATATTATTGTACACACTTTTATTTCCGTATTTATACGGGAGATATGTCTCCCGTCTTGTATATTTCTTTTGTAGAATATTATTTCCGTTTTGTAATGACCTCTTTTAATTATGACACCTTCGTATGTATTTTTATCTTACATTTATGTATTTCAATATTTTTTTTTCTTTCCGCAAATTTGAGGGGTGTCCAAGATGTCTCATATTTTCTTTGCAGATGATTCATTATTCTTTATTAAAGGCAATGAAGAGAATGTGGCAAATGCTATGGGAATTATTGCGGAATATTGTGAAGCTTCGGGTCAAGTTATTAATAAAGACAAATCGGCTATTTTATTTAGTCCTAATTGCTCGCTCCAAATGGTGAAAAGTTCCCTGGAGGCAACTTCGTTCAAGCCAAAAAGGGATCTTGGTCTTTATCTGGGACTACCAATGTAAGTCGGGTCCTCTAAAAAATTATTCTTCAAATTCGTGGTTGAAAAGGTAAAAAAAAGATTATCTTCATGGAATAATATCTTGTTATCTGCGGCTGGTCGACTTACCTTGATTCATTCTGTACTCTCATCATTATCTATTTACTTTCTATCGGTATTTCGGATACCGGTAAGTGTAGCATCAGAGATGCACTCCCTGATACTGCAATTTTGGTGGGGAGGCACAAAACGTATTAGGGCAATTCACTGGTGCAGTAAACTTTTTTTAAGTCTTCCGAAGGGAATGGGAGGTCTTGGTATTCGAAATATCCTTTGTTTCAATCAGGCACTTATTGCGAAAGTCGCTTGGAGAATAATTTCAGTCCCTACGAGCTTGATCAGCCAAACAATTGGTAAAAAGTATGGTTTGCTCAACAACCCTGATCTTCATCAGGTCTGGACCAAAGGCAAGTCTTGGTCGTGGGGTGGTAGAAGCGTTTTTTGGGGCTATAATCTTATAAAAAACGGAATTGCATGGTCTGTAGGGCGGACTACTTCTCTGAACTTCTGGTCGGATAGATGGATTAACGGTCAAAATTTCGAGGTCCTAAACTTGAATCCTCTTGTCTTGGACCTGGTTGTTAGAAATTTCTCGTTTAAAAATTATCTTAGTATCGAAGATTCCTGGAATTCTGATCTTCTTACTCTTCACTTCGGGGAAACAATCGCACGTCAAATTATGACGGTTTCAATCCCGGGATCCAGTAACCGTGATGAAGCGATCTGGCGATTCTCTAAGTCTGGCCTTTATTCTGTAAAGTCCGGGTACAAGGTGACTCTTGAAGCAGAAATCCCTCGAAGAGTATCTCAGAAAGATAAAGATAGAATGAGCCCAATCATGATTGATTTTTGTAAAAAAAAGCTCTGGAACTTAGAGGTCCCTGCTAAATGGAAAATCTTCTTATGGAGAATAATGTCCCAATCTCTCCCGGTGGGTCAAGAGTTTAAAAAACGGAATTTGAAAGTTGACCCCTTATGCAAGCTTTGTGAAGAAATTGATGAAAAGCTAGAAGATTTGAATCACCTCTTTAGAGATTGTTCTTTAGCCCAATGCGTATGGTTTGGTGGTCTTCTTAATATTAGAGCCAAGATGGGACATGAACTGGATGTTCGGGTCTGGATTATTAATTGGATCTCTTACCTACGGAAATCTCAGAACGGATGGCAAAATGTATCTTATTTTATATGTACTCTTTGGGGATTATGGAGAGCCCGTAACCAATGTATATTTCAGAAGGAAGCTGCTTCTCCTCATCTTTGTACTTTTTTCCATAAAAAAGGATTTTAATGACCTTCAGGGAGTTGTAGAGATGAATGCAAAAAAGACCTCGAGAAAATCAGCTAACTCAAAACTCCAAGAGAAATTTCTAACCAGGAAAATAAAAAAATTTAATAGTTTCTACTTGGTTGGGGAGCAAGACTGTTCAAGTAAAAAAAGAATCAAATGCGATGCTGCTTGGCTTGTGAATCTGAAAGCTGGTTTAGGATGGGTGGCGTGGATGGAGGATGGAAGATCTATGTTAACTTTCAAGAAATCTTCCTTTGTTGTGTCTCCTATTCAAGCTGAGGCCTTAGCAATAAAAGAGGCGTTACTTTGGGCTATTAAGGAAGGAGTATACCACATCGACATTAGCTCGGATTGTCTCAATCTTATCTTATGCATTGCAGGGGAATTGCAGATGCCACAAGAAATCAAGGCTATAATAAGTTGTATTAGAAATCTTAGTAGCTTTATGCATTGTTTATCTTTCAATTTCTGTCCTAGGACTTGTAATAGGATAGCCCATAATGTTGCCCGTCAGGCAGTATAGGTTGATCCTGGTCTCATTATCAAAAAAAAAAACATATTTATGGTGAGAAGTGCACCATGGTTAAGAGATATAGAGAAGTGCTCTATCAAGATTTTGTGGAGAGAAAGTGCTCCAAATGATAGTTGATGATGATTTGCATCAACAAGAGGGTGACGAGAAGTGCGTCACAAAGTGAAGACAAGGGCTTCACAAAGTTAGAAGGAGAAAAGTCTATTTGATCGAGCAATTTAAGTCTTTTGGATTCCAGGCAAAGAGGCTCAGTTTAAGTCTTGAACGAAGACTTTGTTTCAAGTTGGGTGTGGAACCCAACATGTGCGGGTGCGAAAAGGATCGCATACCGTTTCAAGATAGGTTGCTCATCAATAAAGTTAAGAAGAAGTTTGCAAAGCACGGAGTGCAACGAATTGGAACATGAGGAGTCTCAGTGAAAGATTTGGTATAAGTAGGTAAGAAGTTCCATTAAAAAAAATTTGAAGCAAAGGTATAGAAGGCCTAAATTCTCAAAAGTCAGAGTTTAGAGAAATAGTAACTCAAGAGTCAAGACACTTTTGAGCATGTGAAGTTTGTTTGAAGACGAGCAGGCAATTAAAAACCGGATTATCGAGTATGTGTGGCGGTATCGAAACGAGGTAGCCGTAAAATCGCAAGTTGGCATAGTCCTATCAGCATGGATGAAGTTGAAAAAAAACGAGAATATAAAGCTCTCGTGATTTTTTGTTACGGCAAAAGACGTAACAATGAATATGATCAGCGTAACAAAAATTCGAATATGAATGTGACAAATTTTGGATCAAGGGGGTGTGTTGGATTATTTGATCCAAAATATATATTAGTCAAATACATTTGTTTCACAAATTTTCATTTGTGACGAGCATATCCGTCGCAAGCTTGCGACGGGTCAAAGACTACCCATGTGAGGTAGATAAGTGGTAATTAGCATTAGTTAGTTTATGTAATGGCTATTTAAAGGTCTTAGTTGTATTCGGTTTATTTGAGATAGTTTATGAGCAAGTTTATAATATTAACTTCTCCCTTTTCTCACATTTATATTCTCCCATAGAAATTTTACACGGAGTTCGTCACGGTGGTCGAAGTTGCATCTGGGTTGCGGCTGGCGTGAACTACTACTGCTCGGTGGTGCTCGGTGTTGTTGTGGTGCTCTAGCCATGGTGGCTGAGGAGCTACGGTGGCTCAGAATCAATGTCGGGTTTTGAGCAAAGAAGGAATGTGGAGCCATGGTAATTTGTGAAGGTGCTTGCTTAATTGGAAATCATGGTGTAAATAAATAATCCTGGAGTTTTAATAGAGGTGGATTAATGGTGATTTTGGTTGAGTTACTGATAATGGATTTTAAGGAGGTTAACTATTAGGATAATATATTTTGGTCAATGTGCATCAAAAACGACGAAGAGCTTCGAGGTGCAAGGGAGTGTTGTGATTTTCAGTAAGTCATTTGACAGCTTGACTTTTCTTTTCATGATTCATCTCCCTTTTTATGCATTTGACTCTATTTGACCGCTTGTTCGATTTGTCTCGCTCACTTCTATCTCGTCTCCTTGTCTCAAATTCCTACAAATATAGAAATAACGAATAGCGGTACCACATTCTTAAAAAATTACAACTAATAATTAAATTGAAATTACTAACGCATAGTTTACCTTTAATCTTCTTGGCTATCCAAATTCTCAAATAAATATAGCCATTTTTTTGTCACCAAGTGCTAGCGGAACAATCCAAACCTCTCATTTTATGAGGGGAGGGCTATTTTCTATCATTCCGTTTCCAACACCATGTTAATTAGTAATTTCAATTTAGTTATTTGAAATAGTTTTTATTTTTTTTTAGTTAGAAAATCACAAGCTTAGTACTAACTCAACCTTCTCAAAATCATCCTCAATCATAAGCTCGTAAGATGGGGTAAGAAAGTCAAGGGAAGGTAAATCAAAAGGAATTAGAGAATCATCATCTATAATAGAGCTAGGCATCGAGGTTTTCTCAAGAAAACTTTCAAAAATGGGTTCTTTCAAAGAGTCAACATACTCATCATCATCCCATTTCACCTCAAGACTATCATCAAAAGTGATAATTATCTCTTTATCCCAATAGTCATCAAAAATCTCATTATCCTCAAAATGAGTCTCCAATTGTTCTTTCTCCCCACACTTGTCTTTGATTCCAACTTCTAGAACAAACTCCATCAATTCATGGTTTACCTCAAATAACATGCTCTCCATCTCACATAACCCCAATTTTCAACCTCATCCATATCAAGTATATTGCTTGGTTCACACAATAATCATTTTGAAAAAACAAAGTTTCCAACTCACACCCATCACTTTTCAAGATAACATTTACATCAAAGGGTGTACAAAGATTCTCATGGTCAGTGAGTGCATGGTGAAGAGGGTGAATGGGGATATGAGATTCATCTTCAACATAAGAGGTTTCTTCATCTCTAAGGAGGTCATTGTCCTCCAACAATGGAACAAACAAAGTACTCATATTAAGCTTCAAGGAAGAAGATTCATCGAGAACACTCACATCATCCATAATATACACATTAGGTTCATGATGAAGCACACAAGAATCTACATGATGGCAATTATCATGAAACATGTTATCATTTTCACACAAAGGCATAGAAATCTCATTCACATCATGATTGGGGGGAGGGGACACATTAACATCAAGATCACACTCACTTGATTCACAATAGGGGAGAGGGTAGGGTAATGAGCATAAGGTGATGACTCACATTCATAAGTCTCATCTCTACCCATCAACTCATCATTGACATTTTGAAAGGTGTCATTTGTGCCTGTCATGTCATCTTTAGTGTTTGACCAAGATTCTTGGGTTCTTGATATAAGAATGTCTTATAACATAGGAATGGCCCAATAATAGAGATTGACCCAAATTAAAGAGTTAAGTAACAAAAATGAAGTAGGAAACTTAAAAGGTACTAATAGAAACTAGAAACACATTTCCTCATCCTCGTTCCTACAACCTTCCCGATCCTACCCCCGACCCAAACACTGTTACTACCCCGCTCATGTTTTTTGCCTAACACCTGATACCGTTGACCCCACCACCGTTCCTTCGCCCAACCACTTTTTCTTATTTTGATCAACTACCAGAAAAGAAGTAGAACGGTCGACAGCCACGATAACAAGATCACCGACTAGCAGGTTTGAAACTTTGACTAACAAGGACTAATTTTAAGATCAAAATTCAAATGTGTAACTCTAGATAATTAATTGTAACTTCATAAATCATAATTTTAATTTGAAAATTTCAACTTTTAAGTTCAAAATTACACACCTTATTATCTTTTTTAGTAGCCAATAAATTTAGTTTGATAACTCAATATTTAAGAGTTTTTGATTTCTATAATGAAGTAGGATTTTAAGTTTAAAACAATTAATTTGACAACTGAATCTTTAAGTTCAAAACTAATGACCTTCAGATGATTATTTATGGGGAGGTGGGTGGATACGGGTCGATGGTTGACGAGCCATATGGTCTTGACTCGTTTACCAAAAAAAATGATTTCCGACATGAGACAATTTTTAGAGGCGGTGGTGCTCTTGTGTAATTTTGGCCTTTTGGGGATGTAGCAAAAACGAATAGAATGAGATGCGATGCTGTGGATATGGGAAATCGCTTCCACGAGTGAAAAACGCGAGTTTTAAAAGTCTTTGAAAAACTCATTTTAATCCTTAGCATTTGAAAGGAGTCGCCACTAAATTTTTATGGAATTTAGAAAACCAATTTAGAGATAAAAGATTCTTCGTGTGAGGTTACGTGCTAGGTAGACAATTTTAACTTCATTAAAAAGCACCCAACCTCGCCCGTAATTAAACGGTCTCTATTAACCAAATTAATGGCTATTTGGAACGAGTCATATGAGATGCAACCATGCAATTTAATCCTAACATATGACGTCAATTCTATGTCGGTTTTAATGCAATTAACTTTGTCAAAGTTATTTAGCATGTGAGTTCATTTAAAACTAATCTAGTTATAAACAAACAAAATAGAAGGAAAGAGATCACTCTTACTCGTAGCATAAGAATGATTAATGCACATTAGGGGTTAGTAAATAACACATATAATATGATAAAGAACGGTAAAACAATAGAAGAACGATAAAGAAAGACGGAAATTAAAAAGGAAAGAGAAGTATTAATGCACCCTCAACATACATATATCGTCGACCGTTGTCTTGAGTTGTAATCGATAGTAAAGTATAAATCGAGGGGCCGTCGTCGACGAGATTGAACTTGGACACGTTTTTTTGTAAAAGACAGATTTGAGCAACGTTTTTCAAACCCTCATACAATCTTTGTTAATTGATGAATCGTCGATCCAAAAGATGTTTTGAAAACAAGACAGCGAGTAGTTATCCATACTGGTATGATATATGTCAATAGGTGGTCAAAGTTGAGAGAAAAACAGGTTTGAAGTGGCGGACAGACACGCGAAACAGAGTAGGGGCTGCTCTGTTTTGTGCGGCTCTTTTGAGTTGTTTTTAGGGTTTGTTTTTGTGCAATTCACCAGTGTTTCTTGTGTGTATGATGTAGATGATTACACAACCTATTTAATGAATGTGGTGGTGGGTTTATATAGGGAGTTTGGAGGGGTTAGAATAGGGTTTGAGGTGGATGGTAGTAGTTTTCGTTGGTTGCCTTTGTGCTATGATTTCAAGCTCTTGCTAGGGTTTTAGGGGGATTTTTATTGATGGGTAAGGTACCTAATATGGGTAGGTAGATGGGTAGATAGGTTAGGGTTAATGGGTAGGTCGTTTGAGGTTGATTTGGGTCGATTTGGTGGGTTAGATCGCTGCTGGAAAAGAGGGGGGAAGGGGGTTGTTTTAGTTCGGTTATGGTCTTCCTTTGGCACGTTTTTTGAGGTCTTGTAAAGGCTTTTATGCGGTTTTGATAAGTGGACAAGGAGAGGTGGAGATTGGGTCGAAATCGGATTGAAAATCGGGCTCAAATCGCTTTCAAAATGATCTTAAAAAGACCGTCGCAAACTAGCGTTTTAAACATCGTTTTAAAGCCAAAATGAGACGATAACATTCAAGTAAATCAAAATTGACTTTTTCAAGTCGGGTTAAAATAAATGCTTATTTTATTTTCAATAAAATAAAGAAAGACTCGGTTTCTAAAACGGGCTAAAAATGAATCTTTTTTAATCGGAAATTCATTTTAAATTTCATTTAAAATATGAATTGTGGACGACACTCGTTTTACATCATAAATCGAACTCAAATAATGACAAGGTCATATACGAAATATATGTTGTCCTATCATCATCGGGTGTTTGGCGAGATTTCAATAAATGCCTGTATCGACGGATACGGGTATCTACACATCCCCTACTTTGACTGAGGCTTGGACAAGGCAAAAGTCAAAGTATACCCCAAGTCCACTGATCTGGGGATTCCGCGGGTCGTTTAGAGTCCATTAGACTTGCGTATGTAAACTCGCTAGCCAAAAGACAAGGAGACATACCTGAAGCACGGTTTCGGCCCCTCATTCACTTTTGCGATTCTGGTCATCAACTCACAACATCGTTGTTTTCATCATAAGGGGGTTGAGCCTTATTCTTAGGCGCCTACATATCCTTTTTTGACGGAATCAAACCCGTATCGTAGTTCGAGCTCATTGACCTGTTGCTTTCTTCTGCTCCGCCCCTAATTGATATCTTGTTATTCCGTGAAATAAGGACAAGACTTGCATTCTGCTTGAAGGACTTTTGTCAATTCCGGTGTCCCATCGAGGGAAAGATTCGTCGAATCAATGCTCGTTCGAGCTAGCATTCTGCTGTGGACTTCTTTATCTGGGAAGCATTTTGCTGTGGATATCATCCGGTCTGTTTCACAATGAGCTTTGGCGTCGACGGCAACAGAGCCCTCAGTTGGAGCATATTCTTCAAAATTTAATCACAATTCATATATCACATAATTCATGTAGCAATATTTTGAGATTTTGAAAATTGAACGGGTCATCGACCGGCTTGGGTTTGAAAGTGGATCATCGATCCGCATTGATTTTAAATGGGTCATCGACCGATCTTTGATTTAAAATGGGTCATCGACCAATGTTTGATTTGAAATGAGTCATCGACCCGCATTTTGGAATTTTGGAAAACAAGGATAGGTCATCGACCAAACTTTAGTTTGAAAATGGATCATCGATACGCATTTTAAAAAATTCGCATGTTTGGAAATTGAGAATGTGATGGGTAGACACGACTTGCACTTTCTAATGCTACTCGGACTCTTTTGACTCATAATAGAATCCGTAAGTGTGTACTGGATTTTGATTCAATCTTGACTCGTTGGGGGTAGAACTCCTAAGCTATCGCTTCTGAATAGCTAAACACATTATCAATTGCTATCGGGAACCGTCACATCGTTCATCTTTCACCTCTGCCTTCATTCTTTTCAGCGGGTTTTATCATTTTTTTTGCCTCCGCCTTCTTTCTTTTCAACGGACTTATTCATTTTTGCCACCGCCTTCTTTCTTTTCAGCGGGCTTATTCATTTTTGCCACCGCCTTCTTTCTTTTTAGCGGGCTTATTCATTTTTGCCACCGCCTTCTTTCTTTTCAGCGGACTTTCATTTTTCGACTCTTGACACAAATTCTTTGCATGGGTAACCCGTCTTTGCCAACATTGTTAGACAAGACTCAATACTAGACTCGACACTACTCATCGTGAGTCTGCATCTTTATTTTACACCAAACCGAGTACTAAGACTGACTCGACAAAGTTGGCTTCTTCTGGACTTTGGCTAAGACCCGTAAGAAAACCGACAAGACACATCATGGATGGATTGAGTCCTCATTCTGAAGAACTGCCTACGTATTCGCGTGGGGCGAAATCAAACCGACGTAGTTCGATAAAGGTGCATCAAACTAGTCATTTTTATTTGTGTACACACTCGAAGGTTTCACCTAAAAAATCAAATTGTATCCCGTTCTAGCCTGTAAGGTACCGTCAAATCCTGTGTCCAGGGTTGGTGTAAAAGGCTTGAATAGTGGACCGTCATTCTGAAGGTTCGTTTTTTGGTGTTAAGGCTAACGGGTTATGGCTTTCATTATGGTTGGAAAAGGTGTCTCGGGTTTGACAAAACCCGAGTGCAAATGGGTTGGTAGACAATGTGGGTTCAAATTTCCATGTCTGGACCTTGAAGGTTTGGGTGTCACGACACAAGTGGGATGATTCTCAAAATTCCTGACTATTCCCTTGTAACCGTCTCGAGAAGGACTTAGGGTAGAATGATTGAAAGATAAGATTGTGGCTCCGCCCATCAAACTTCGACTGCAGGTACTTTGACATTGGGTTCATATGTCTTATGGTTGTTGTAACTTCGACATTCAACTTCGACATTTTATTTTTTTAATTTTTTTTCTTCTTTTTTTCGTCTTCTTTTTTCTTTTTCTTTTTTTTACTTCTTTTTTTCTCGTTCTCTTTTTTTTCTTCTTTTCCTTTCAAAACAACACTTCGGGTTGCAATATGGTACATGTTGAAACATTTGGGATTCGCCAATAGATTTGGGTTACTAACAATTCTTGTTAGAACTAGTCAGTCTCTTCTTTTCTCTTCGAGATCGGTGTTCTTGTGGGGAATGGGCTTGCCTGCCGTCATCGACATGGGAACAAACAACTAGTCTAGGTTCGTCACAAAATCATCTATTGGTCTTGTCTTGAGCACAAGTTTTGATGGAGATTTTCTACCGCCAGGCATGGAATAGGTAAAAGAAACGGCCACTGGATCCTAAGGTACTTTACCATCTACAACGGGATACACTTCGTGCTAAGAGCACCCTTCGAGTGTGTCGTGCATTTTAGATTTATGAACAAAATGAAATGGATCTGGAAATGAACATGTAACACTTTTATTCGAAGTAATAAACGTTTGACAGACTCGAAAAAAGAGCGATCTCTAGGATACACCCTAGATCGTGGAACTACGGCTCAATTTCAAGAAACCAAAGTCTTAGACTCAACTTCGATTAAAACTCAAAAACAGACTCGGACTCATAATCATCAAATCTGGTATTGGGCCCCATTCTTCGAAGTGGGCTAGAACTTAGAACGATCAACGAAAATTTGTCCCACATATGTCCCATTTAGGCAGCATACTGGCCAAATAAGATGGGACACATCAACATTGTCTTCAACGGGCCTTTCCTCAAGAAACGCCGAGTGAGTATCAGTCACCGAATCAAAATCCCCTTACACAAATAGGGCTCGACTCACAAACGACATGGTAGACTCTTCGAAACTCGACAATGGACCTAGACCCGGAGAGTGAGCAATTCGGCCTACTCATTTTGGGTCAGACATGGCTATGGACGGTTTTTCAAACCTAAACACGGCTAGAACTGATGTGACGGCTATATACCGTTTTTACTAACCCAATTATTAGCTACTATAGCCTTGATATATGTTATTTATAGTTATTTTAGCTCGTTAATGCGTTTTGGTAGTAGTTGCATTGTTAGGATGTGTTTCTACGCAATTTCGGTTTAATGTGTAGGTGTCATGTTCGAGAATCGCATTGTGATTTTGGGAAGTGACTTGGGAATTTTTACACTTATGTCTTGGACTAAATTCATGCCAAATAATGGGTTAATAAGAGTTAAAAGATTGTGGATTAAAGACAAGTCAAGGCCCTGAAGGTCAAAGCGTGGAAGCAAGTGAAGAAGACGATGCGTTGCAAAAGAAATCCACGGGGAGCGGCAAAAAGCCGCGGGGCGCGGTATAATTGGCTGGTTCACTAGTCGTGTGGCGCGGCAAAAAGCATTGGATTCCGACAGCTCTTCTGATTCTTCTTTAATTCGGCAATTATGCTCACATTTTATGAGGCTTTAATTGGCTTTATGAAGATGCTCTTTGAAGACCAATAAAAGGAGGTGTTGTTGATCAAATTAGACACACTTCATCCACCTTTAAATCATTAGAAACACCAAAACAAGTTCTAGTTTATAGTTTGTTTACTTTTTGTATGGAAGGCTAACTTCCTCATTTTGGGTCAAGCAATTGAAGCAAATGAACTAGTGTTTTGTAAGACTCTTTTATTCTTTTTTATTATCTCTTGAATATTGATTTATATTCTCAATTTATTATTATGATTATTGATAGTTCTTGCTAGTTTGATCACCTAGTTTGTTTATCTCTAATCTATTGCTAGTTTAGGAATTTGAATATTTTGTTCACTTGCCTAGACATTGGTAGCAACTATAGTTCATCAATTTGTATGCTTTTCATCGTTGTTGGATTGTAGAGAATATTTATCATATGAATTAAAGTGTAGAACCGCTTGTGTATGCATTTGTTCATCTTTGTTGACTTCTCTAGTCATAACCTATGGTATGATTGAATTTAGATACGCTTGGACTAGATTGTCATCACCATTAGGATTTTTTATATGCGCTTTTCGCAGTGAGTGACTAAAAAGTAAGGAGAAGTAGAAACCTTCTATTTTCACAATAAAGTATTTAAGAGTAATTAGAGTCTAAAAAGTCGATGATCAAAGTTAACTCATTTGTGGAAATTGTAAGACCCAAGATCTTTTTACAATTTGATTTTACTACAATCTTATAATAATTTAGTTTGTTAGACTTAGACTCATAAGCACAAATACCCCCCAAATTGGTTACCTTAGAACTAGTTGCATAAACTTACAATAAGCAAACACTTTCCTTGTGGGATCGACCCCTACTTACCCTTGCTATTATTAGAGTTAGTAATGGATAAAAATACTAATTTGGAGACTCACGACAAGTCGAGCCAAGAACTCGACACAGATCCTAATAACGAGCTAAATCGACACATTAGATGGGCCCTAGACATACCAACATAGCTCGGATGCGTCGTCGGCCCGGAACATAAACATTTGAGTTGAAAATGGGCTACCAACTTGATTCCTTGAATGACTTTTGAAATGGGTTACTCAACCCGCAAACACATTGGAAATGGGCCGTTGGCCTTATTCCTTGAACATCGTTTGGAATGGATCATCAACCCGACTTTTCGAACTGAACGGACCATTGGTCTTCGAAATGGATCTTCGATCCGGAATGACCTTTGAAATTAATCATCGACCCGCAATAACCTTCGAAATGGATCTTCGATCCGTAATAACATCTGAAATGGATCTACGATTCGCAATAAAATCTGAAATGGATCTTCGATCCGCAATTGCATTTGAAATGGATCTTCGATTCGCAATAACATTTGAAATGGGTCTTTGATTCGCAATGACATTTGAAATGGATCTTCGATCCGTAATAACATTTGAAATGGATATTTGATCGCAATGTAATTTAAAATGGATATTATGTTGGTTTAGTATCCTCAACAATAGTACGATCACTTAATTAAATCTCAATAATAAGAATATAAAAGGGATGGTAGATATTATAGTCAACTAGTCAACATTAATCGATAACGATTGGCTTGCTAGAGTTTGACGTTACTATCGTATGACGGTGGTGATCAGTTGATCCCTTAAGGTCACACCTATAGGACAATTCCCTTAATTGAAAAGTTAATTAATTGTATATAGATACGGATTAATTAATCCTTAAATTGAACAAATTTTATTTGTGAGTGAGAATATTATATCTTATTGTAATGAGATTAAATAAGACACAATTTGGTAATTAAAATGTTATATTACTAAAATTGATTATTGTTTATGAAACGAATTGAGATAAGAAGAATTGGTTAATTGTAATCACAAAAGTTGTGGATTATATTAACTATATTTTATTTGACCCATTTATGCACATATAATTATGAATTACTAGTCAATTTGTTAAATGTAATTTATGAGATATGAAATGATATTTAATTTGTTAAATATGCATTAAAATATCTAATAACATGTTACATGCTACATGCTACATGACATACCAAATTACAAATGACAAAATGTGAAAGATAAAATGGAGTCCATATTAAGTGGGTGTGCCATGTTTTGTGGGCATGTTTTAGGTTGTTGTGATTATTATTTTAATTGTTAAAACACAATCATAATACCTAGATACCTAGACCATGGCCTAGTATTTTGATCAGAGAAAAAGTGGAAGCATGCTTGGGACTCCCCAAGGGCATGTGTGCCGGCCATCACTCCACTCCACCCACATGAGAATAAGTTCTCATTTTTATAAATGAATTTATTCTTATGCTTATCTCCTTATCTCACTCCAACATCTCTCATAAAATAAGTTTATGAAATCTTTTGTTTGAAAATCTAGTATTACATTTATATTACTATAGTAGTAATATAATTAGTATTAGATTAATGTTTTAAGGTATCTAATAACATTGTATAGTGAACAATATTATTAGTATTAAGGGTTTGTCTTGGGTGCAATCAAGATGAGTGTTTCTAAATTAGAAACTTGGAGTTCATCCCTCACCTATTAGTTTAAGAACAAGAGTAGGAAGGAGTCATATCTTGTGCCCAAAATTGTTTATATTCAATGTAAGGAACAATTTCTTCTTCCTTCTTTGTATTTTGTTATGCATGCATAAGATCTATAGAGTTTAAAAGTAAACTATTAATAATATGATATTAGAAATGTCTAATATTGAGTTTAAGAAACTTTCAAGCGGTATCAAGATCTTTGGTTGTTGCATGCATAATCGATTTATAGTTTTTTCGAGTTAATGTAACTTAAAGAAAACTAGTAATTTGTGTTTTATAAGATAAAATCACAAAGTTATTTTCATGTCAATATATTCTGGTCCTAATATTATTTTACATCATTTTGATGATTTATGGAAATTTATATTGCTCAAATATGATTTTTAGTATTTTTATTACATTTTAACGAGTAAAATGATGTTTAGAATGCTAATAATAGTTAGAAATATCTTATGACCTTGGAATTTTTACACCATATCACACATGAATTTTACTTACTTTATGTAAACTTTCGTGTGAAATGGAATTATTTATCATGATTTATGAGTTTTATATGATAAAATGATATAAATGAAGGTCAAATAATTAAAACTATCTCCGATTTGAATATGACCATATAATTTTAGTATGTTGTCACATGCATATTTTCCTAATAGACTGAAAAATTTGAGACTAATGTGATATCTCTAGCATGATTTATGAATTTTTAATGTAAAAATGGCATAAATAGTGACTAATTTAGCAAATATACCTAAACTAAATTTCATGACATGAGAATATTATTCCTGGTTGAATAAATGTCCCATATTTCAGATCTAAAGTTGAAAGTTTAATTTTATTAATTTTCGCATGATTTATGTATTTTATTTGATAAACACGATAAAGCGCATACGATCTTTCTCAAAACCGATTCGAAATTTTTAACCTTGATTTTTGACATTATGAGTGTCATGGAAATATTCCAGAATGTACAAAAAAATTAAAATTCAAAATTTGAAATTATTGTAATTAAATTTGGATTTATTTGATTAAAATATGATTTTAAAGTCTAATTTTGAGCAATTAAATAACAAGTTAAATTATTCTCAAAATTTGAGTGATGACTAATTTTTGAATCCTAAATCAGTTGGGATAATTAACTTGGACTTAAATATGATTTAAGTATTGTTTGGTGATTTTAAAGTGTTATTATCACGCATTTCCATAAAACCGGGTTATATATGATATAAACCGTGATATAGGGCGATTTAGCATTTAATATAAGCATGTTTTATACATATTATAATGCTGCATTTTTATTTATGAATGTCATATTTTCAACTTTTAAATGTCATATTTTGGTTTATGTAATTTGGAATTATGTAATTTTATCTTAGTATGGCCTTAGTTTTAATCGACATTGCCCGAAATGTAAGGGAATATTGATTCGGTTGTAATTTAATGTGATCTCGTATCATTTTTATTGTATTATTTTATTTTACAAATGTGTAATAGGAATTTATTGTAATTTTATTATATATTTTGTAATTATTTGCTATACCGGAGTTTTCCAAAGACGGTGCCATTCGGAAAGGCGTTCCGTGAGAGGCGGTGACCTTGGGAGGCGAGCTTATGAAGTTCAAGGGACCAAATAAGTTGGTTACCGAATTTGTAATAGATTATATGATTTTCTATTCTAGGAAAGGCCATACTAGGAATTTTATCTTTATGCTTGCATTTAATTTCATATGTTTGCATGCATTGCCAAATCGCCATAACATGACATGCATATTTCATCGAGTATTCAACCATGTCAATTAAATCTATCGTTAATTCATCAATTTAGTTCAGTTAAACGAGATAGATGATAAATTGACATGACCTCTCATAATAAATAATTGAGATCAAGCCTTACCAAATAGTAGAACCCATGAATCTCAATTTCGCAAGGAAGTATGCTCGGGTCACGGGGTGCTAAACTTGTTACGTTGGGTAAGTGGGGTAATAAAGGTTTATTGTTTCAAAATTTGGATTGAGCTCAACGGAAGTATTCGCGACCGTAGCCGCATGTGTTCCAGGCTTAAGATAAATATTAAAGTAATATTTTCGACCAAGAGTTAATCCACCGAATTATGTTAATGAGGGATGAATCGGCTCACCGTGCCCAAGTTGATATGAATTTAGATCTCGGAATCATTTATGATAGTTCGGTAGAGGTCACCATATAAATGCTTAACTTTTTAAAATGTTTGCAAGTTTAAAACGATAACTGTTAATCATTTCCTCCATCTCCGTTTTGTAGTTTTATTTTTCCGCAATGGAAATATCTCAATCTACCGCACCTATCACCATTGATTCATATCACAAATCATTTGATGAAATTTACGCTCTTAATAATCTTGATACAATTAGAGAACTTCATTTGGGACTTGGTTCTGACGGGAATCTCAACTTTGTTACATCTTCCACACCCCCCATGCCAAACCTTTTGGTAAAAGAATCTTGGGAAGACAATCTCACCAAAGAGATGTTGTGGAAGCAAGGAAAGATCAAGAGGCTAGTGGAAGTACTAGCAAGAAAAGTCTTGCACCAAAAATAAAATGGTTCAAAAATAAGGGGAAGAAGGGTAAAAGGTGTAAGAGAAACGGAAAAGGTAGTAAGACTACCAAGGGTCCGCAAGTCAATAATGAATGCCATTATTGTCATGGCATGGGCCATTGAATGAGAAATTGTCCCATGTACTTGGAGCATATTAGAGATGGACTAGTGATTCCACTCGGTAATATTCCCTCCGAAATTTTTGTTATTGATATAAATTATACCTCCACCTCAACATGGGTATTGGATACCGGTTGTGGTTCTCACCTTTGTAATCATTTACAGGGGCTAAGAAACGTGGAGAAGCCAGGCAAGGGTGACGTGGATCTACGACTTGGAAATTGAGCTAGGGTAGCGGCCACTTCAAAGGGGACCTACGTACTTGTTTTAGCAAATGGTTTTGAATTGTACTTAAATAATTGTTATTTTGTACCTTCTTTGCCTAAAAACATAATATCCGTAGCCATGTTGGACGTGGAAGGTTTTACTTTTGCAATAAAAAACAATTGTTCTATGATTTCAAGGAATGACTTGGTCATAAGCCAAGGTAATTCCATTAATGGTATCTATGTTCTTGAGACATGTAGAGTCTACTGATCGAATACGAAAGAGGGGGGGGTGAATTGAGTATTAAAAACTAGCCCCACTTTTTCGATTTATATGATATGTAATTAATTATTTGATCTTATGAATTAAAATCAACTAATTAATTAATCAAAGTAAGCGCAAGTAACGAAATAACAAAAAGTAAAGAGAGTAGAGAGAGGCACACGGATTTTTGAAGTGGTTCAGTTTCAAACGTTGAAACCTACGTCCACTTTTCTCGATTAATAATTCTTAGTACCTTTCCACGGATTACAAAAATTATCAACTCACTCGTATAATCAACACTATGATTATAACTCAAGGTGAGTATCGCTAAATACTCTATACTATCTTACGCTAATAAGAAAGTACAATATAACTCACACAAATTCCCGTTAAAGAATTGTAAGCTTATAATGATGTACTATTATCTAATAACGTATTTCACTCAAGCGATTGATAACAATTGATGCACGACTCTTTTGAAAAACAAACTCTAAAAATAATAAATATTTGCTCAAAGGTTTGCTTTAAAACGATTTTGGAAAATCAATACAAGTAATAGATGTGCCGTGTGATTGTTGTGTATTTCGTGTATCTTCAATTAATATGTGAAGGTGTAACACACGGAAATGTACCCTATTTTTATAATGAAAATATTTTACGGATACTTTTCAATGAAATTTAGTTTTATTCGTAAATTTAATTTTCCGAGTCGAATTTAGAATTTCCGAGTTCGTATTTGAAATTTCCGCGAGATTCCATGAGAATCCCGTCTTAAGGCGAGTTTGACTTTCTTTGACTTTTTCTTGACTTTTCCTCTTACACAACTCATACTCCCTCCTTAACCTATTTTTCATTCATTCAACAAAATATTACTTCTTCCTTAAGCAAACCAAAACCCTTGCCTCCATCTTTGATCCAATCTTAGAATCATCATAGCTCACTCGTTTCTTGTTGAAATTCACGTAAGTTTGTCTTATTCTTCCCCTCTTAGCTTCCTCTATCCGTATTGGTAATAAAATTACCGTCTTTCTCGCTTTTTAAATTATCCGTCTTTCTCAAGGTGAATGATATTCGTCTTTTATTATCTAATTGTATGTAGGTGGAGACTAGGAAGGTTTAGAATCGATTAAAGACGCGTAAAGGTAAAGGTGAAGGGTTACTCGATATCATTTACGTGTTTTACATGATTTCTATGTTAGATTTCGTATTTAGAATACGATTAGAAAGCTTAGGAATTGTATTATTGATAATGATTGTTGTTAGTTGATGACTTTTGATGATGATTATTGATTGTTGATAGTTGTTAGAAGTGAATCATGAAAATTGAAAATGTTTGAATGTATGTTGAAGGCTCTCAGGTGAACTGGTACCTCATGTCACGGGAGTGAAATACAAGTCACGGTCGTGACTTGTGCAGTTTCACTGCACTGACCCCTTTTCGTAAAATGATCATATCTCCTTCGTTACTTGCTTGTTTTGGGCTTGTGACCTATCGTTGGAACCGTAAGAGGATAAGCTATCACCTCAACTCGAAATTTCTGCATTTTCATATCTAGAACAACAGTTATGACAGTTTGAAGTGGACCCTTGTTTTAGTTAGTTTCCAAACTTGTTGTTTTGGAGAGGTATCTATGTTTCTTATTCATTATGCTTCATAAACTTGTTCTAATGCTTATGTATCATGTATTGATTCATTTTTATCATATTTAAGTTTATATAATTCGCTATTCACATGTTTTGTGACGGTTTTTGGTATGTCCTACTTTGAGTCGGTTTTTACAAATGATACGGTTTGAGCACTATTTTGTCTTGTGCTTTGTACTTTCATTCCCTTGGCTACCTCCACGTTCGTAAGGCTGGAATGTCGGAACGGGGAGGTATCCTACTGCTTAATTGCATGTGTTAGTGGGCATACGACGACGTTGTTGGGAGGCGAACGCAATGCGTTGATCGACCCGGCCGTCAAATGTTGTGTACTTGCGAGGTGGTGTTATTTGCATGTAGCGTACCGCTTGTTATGAGGCTTGTGCTCTTTT
>JAIUZE010030545.1:0-13207 GCA_022085475.1 Heliosperma pusillum | reverse complement strand
AGACGTCTTTGACTTTTCTTGACTTTTTCCACTCACTCTCTACTTATACTAATATTAACCCTAACTTCCTCACAACTCAACATTTCTTTCTTCCTCACTAAGAAAACCCCAAAAGCATAACTTCCATTTTTGATCCGTCTTAGAATCATCGCTACTCCTTCGTTACTCGCTCAAATTCACGTAAGTTCGTCTTATTCCTTCCCTCTCATCTTCCTCTATCCGTTTTGGTAATAAAATTACCGTCTTTCTCGCTTTTCAATTTATCCGTCTTTCTCAAAGGTGAATTATATTCATCTTTTGTCGTCGTTGTTTAGGTGG
This sequence comes from Heliosperma pusillum, assembly GCA_022085475.1. Lineage (NCBI taxonomy): Eukaryota > Viridiplantae > Streptophyta > Magnoliopsida > Caryophyllales > Caryophyllaceae > Heliosperma > Heliosperma pusillum. The sequence continues at coordinate 12,889 of JAIUZE010030545.1, read as the reverse complement.
AGACTTTCTAGACCCCGACAAAGATTACTATCTAGTGGAGGAAGGCTTAGAAATCGTTTAAAGACGCATAAAGGTAACGGTGAAGGGTTACTCGATATCACTTACGTGTTTTAATGTGTTTTCTATGTTAGTAATCGTATTTGGAATAGGATTAGTATTCATAGAACTTGTGTTGTTGATGATGAGTGTTGTTGGTTGATGATTGTTGATGATAAATAATGATTAGTGATAGTTGATAGTAGTTATTTATGATAATTGAAATTGGATGATTGAAGAGTTATTGTTCTCGGGTAGATGTGTTCCCAGCCGGGTACCCGGCCGCCGGTTCACCTGACCGGCTGGGACTCACTGCACCGACCCTTTTTCGTAAAATGATCATATCTCCTTCGTTACTTGCTTGTTTTGGGCTTGTGACCTATCGTTGGAACCGTAAGAGGATAAGCTATCACTTAAACTTGGAATTTATGCATTTGAATGTCTATAACTCTAGTTATGACCGTTTGAAGTGACCCTTTTTTTAATAGTTTCCAAACTTGTTGATTGGAGATGAGATTTATGTTTCTTATTCACTATACTTCCTAAACTTGGACTAATGCTTATGTAATCATGTATTGTTTCATGTTTATTAATGTTACATTTATATCATGCTTATATCACATGCCCTTGTTTTTCTCATATGCCTTTTGATCCCAGCCGGGTAGCCGGCAGCCGGGTAGCCGGCAGCCGGTCCACCTGACCGGCTGTGACACACTGTATTTTCACTTGGTTTTTCATATGATGATTGGCGTCAGCCGGGTAGCCGGCAGCCAGTCCACTTGACCGGCTGGCACTGCTGTGGAAGTGTTTGTATTCTTGTTTGAGATTTCATTTATAATATTTTGATCGGGGCATGTTCGGTTATAAAATTTACGTAAGATTTAAAATATTATGTTGTGAATATATGATTATTCATTCGCTGTATCGCATGTTTTGTGACGGGTTTTGGTATGTTCCCACTTTGAGTCGGTTTTTACAAACGTTACGGTTTGAGCACTATTTTGTCTTGTGCTTTGTACTCTCATTCCCTTGGCTACCTCCACGTTCGTAAGGCTGGAATGTCGGAACGGGGAGGCATCCTACTGCTTAAATGCATGTGTTAGTGGGCATACGACGACGTTGGGAGTTGAACGCTATGCGTTGATCGACCCGGCCGTCAAATGTTGTGTACTTGCGAGGTGGTGTTATTTGCATGTAGCGTACCGCTTGTTATGAGGCTTGTGCTTTTTTCCGGGACTCTTTCGTGAATGTCGACGAAATGTGGGTAATCGGCGTCATATGATTGACCGAGTCTTGGATGCGAAACGTTTATCGCATGTCGAACTGGAAAATGCGATTCCGGGATTCTGGCCAGATTTAGACTAGGACCGGGTATTTATATCGTCGTCCTACCGGAGGAAATTAGTCAACATATACGAAATGTGATCGTGTATGCGTTCAGGGAAATGTTTATCTCGTGGATGCCTTTTAATCATACTTGCCATGTACACGGTGCTAGTGCGTTTCATTTACCGTGCGAGATGTCGTCTTTGTGTCGTCGTTCTTGAATGCGTGATTTCATGACTTATTATTCATGGTCATTGCATGAAGTGGCATGTTGTTGTCGAGTCTCAATCTATTCAACCTTATACCGCAACGGTGAGAGATGCCAAGCCCTAGTGAGCGTTATTCGGTGGCCTAAGAGTGTCTTCCCCGAGTCTTTGTATAACATGATGGATTCGGACTTGTATCTCATATGCTCTTATTATTATATATTGAATTGTCTATCTATCCTTATCGTATTTCACATGTATATCTATATATGCATGCTTCTACTTTTGTATTTCCTTTTATGTACGTTTAATGTGATATGGCTGGGAGAACCCGGAGTTACTCCCCACTGATTGTGGCGTTCAAGTTTTTCATGGATGAACAGGTTGCTTGCATGGATGGCTTTTTTATTGGTATTTTGGGTTCGGGTGTGAGCTAGCGGGCGTTGTCCCTGGATGAAACACCTCTAGACGTTATTTAGCTTGTTTGCTAATCACTTTTACTTTGACAACATTTGGAGAGACTACGTCTCTTGTTGTAGTATTTTATATTCGGTTTGTAATAATTGACACTCCTCGTATTTACTATCTTGCATGTATAAAGGTTTTAAAAATACCGTATTTCCGCTAATTAAATCACATGCTTGTATGTTTTATTTCCGCATTCGCGAGGGTTGTCACATGACTCCTTTCGGGTTTTTTATGCAATGTAGGCGACTTGTGGACCGCATGAGACAGCGAGAAATTCGAGTTAGATAGCTCCGATGCTATTTTTGAATCACGATGCGATGACCGACGTGTAGTAGAGCTTCTTGGATCTTGAGAGCTTGAAGATCATGATCGATATTTATTGGACCGAAGTTGACTTTTATGGACAAGTATAAGACCACTTTCAGCTAGAAGTAGTTCATCATGGTCTACAATTTTTTGTAGTAAGGAAAAGCAGTTGGAGATCTACAAGATATATGGACATTATTTTTTCTTGAGGAAAAAATTCATCATTGATCAAGACTGTCCTTGTCCTCAGAGACTGATTGATTTGAACTTTATTTACCTGTGCACAGTTTCGGCTGTTATAGACCAGGAGCGATTTTTAAAGATTTGGATTTTTTTTATTGGTGTGGCTGCACTTGAACAAAGTGTTTGCTCAAACTGCCGACGTAATTGCGAAGTTGACAATGGTGACAACGTGCAAGATTAAGCCAACGTAGTTCATTGAAGGTTTTGTTTTGTTTCTAGGTGTAGCAACACCTAAGTAAAGGACTTACACAAGTTGCCTATGTACTCATAAATCACCAATGTAGTACTTTACAAGATCAAGCCTACGTATTTCAGAGAAGGATTTGTTTGGTTTTTTCAAATTTTCAAATTTTGCAGTTTAGGTGCTTGCTTAGAAGGTCTTGTTCAACCACTCAAGAGTTGTAGCGCTTCAAGAATTTTCCATTGATTGGTCCTACACTAACACCGTCCCTATCAAAAATCTTATAAGCTCCATTAATGTATACTTCCTGCACGACGTATATTCTATCCAAATTAGAAGAGAACTTTCCTCTAGGTTTGTGAGAAGTACTGATTGGTGTTTTAAATGAGACCACCAAGTCTCCTTCTTGAAAAGATTGAGGGATAACCTTTTTGTTGAATGCGCGTGACAAACATGCATGGTAGCATTGTAGCTTCTGTTGAGCTTGCAACAATTTTTCATCAAGCGCTTCCAATTCAGCGAGTCGAAGCTTATCATTGTCATCACTTGTAAGTCCTTCCTAAATAACAATTGTAACACCCCCATACACCAAAGTGCCCAAGGTAGTACATGTCAATTCAAGCGATAAAGGAAACAATATATATCTATTTAATCAATGTTTAAATATCAATACATCGTCTCAAACTAGACGGCATACTGTCTAGATCAATAATCCAAAATGACAATCATAAGATAAAGTGAAGTAATGTCTAATGCACGCCTCTAGTAGACTCCGCGGAAGCTATGACTCGATAGTGGTGATCTCCTCGACATCCCACTGCAGCTCAATAAATTACCTGCTGATCACCTGCTCCTCATTCCCCAATTAATCATCACAATATTCGCATATACCGACCAACGTACAAGATAAGCACAAGGGAAAAAGAAACCAAAGGGCCACCGCAGCGGACACCTAAGTAGACTCAGGTTACCATCCATGCTCTAAAAAAAACCACCAATTGACCCTGGACTGCAGCCACAGGCGTCGAAAGCCATTCTCACCGTAGCGAGAGAACCAGAACATTAATGTGCACATCCCCCACGTTGCAGGATAACCACGGGGGAGAACTCGGGGTGTGATCCGTCTCCCAACGGAATCACCAACCATAGTGACCATCACAACACCCCAAACTCCATCATCGTCACCACAGTGACCATCATCAATATCAATAATCACAACATCACCAATATCACAAGGAACAATATCATTGCATCAATCAATAAAGCAAATACTGAGTAGGGAAGCCCTACATTTTCGCATATCCACAGCAAATCACAATCATTCTATCAATAATCTTCTTTTATGAATTTCTTCTCCTAAACATGCATTTAACATAATCAATGCTAACCCTTGTTCCCCTTCCCCCAAATCAATTAGGGTTATAACAATAACAACACAAACGAATCACAGACAAGAATACTTACCAAAGAAATCAACCAAGATAGCGAAAGATCGGATCCGGCACGAGATGATTAAAGTTTGTTCTTGAGGAACTAGACTAGGGTTTGTAATTATGAAAGCGTAAAATGAATTATGTATATTAATTCCTCTTATTAACTCTTAATCAACCGTCCGACTAATACTCAAAATCCATCGTTCTCGATCGAGTACAACATGTACTCGGTCGAGTACAACTCACTCGATAGAGTGCCGATCTCACTCGGTCGACTATGCAAGAAACGAATAATGTTCCAACCGTCAGCCAATTGCACTCGGTCATGTAACCTTTAGTCGGCCGAGTGCACAACCCACTCGGTCGAGTAAGCTCTACTTGGTCGAGTCCCAAATACATAGAAAAAGGGAGTATTACAGTCTTCCCTCCTTAAGAACGAACTTCGTCCTCGAAGTTCACAACTCATTACTCCTACCACACAAACACTCGTACCAACCACCAACACAAGACACAACACAACACTACCACAACACAACATAACACATAGCATACAACACCACACACAACATATGACACAACATAACACATAGCATACAACACCACACACAACATATGACACAACATATATGCTAAGAACACAACCTCAACAACATCACCTACAACACATGCATACTACCCATCAACAATCACCAACATAAATACGACACATACTAGCCAAAATGCACTATCTTTAACTACACACATCATAAGACAGAATTCGTACACAACAAGGCCAACTCGATACCACATAACACTCAACCATGATACGTTCTAACACTATATCCCCATAAAATCTTCCAAACGACAATGAACCATTTACAACATCAAGCCCACCATAATTAAATTTCTCGACCTCCTCACACCCCACCAAGTCAAAACATCCAAATACACATGTACATGCAGAAATAGAAGAACAAAGAACTCAACAATACTGACTGAAAAAGATCCACCAATTAGACTCTACTCTTAAACCCACCAGACAATTGCTAACCAAACGATAACAATAAAATACGACCTCTATGCACATGCCAAACACATTATTACTGCAAGCCCTTAAGACTCGATATTATAACTAACCCACGGACACTCCTATTTTCACATTACTGGCATAACAGACCACCAAACTAATGACACGATTACACAACAAAAGGCTATACAAGCTATGATAAAGGTAATCTCATCCGACACACACATTCTACCAATACTTCCCTTATACTTTCCTCCAAGCGCTACACGAAAACACCCAGACCTCAGTCTACTAGTCCATCATGCAAGTAACGAGCTACTAATAACAGATATGCAATCTCAACAAGAAATCTATATTCCCATATATCTCAAACGTCACTCTCAAACCCGCGCAACTACGACACGTTACTCTCTCTTTAGTCACAAATCCACATTCTTGCCACTCAATACCACAAAGGTTAACCTGGCAACATAACTAATTATAAACTACCACCTCAACACCTCGCATTCCCTTACCAACATGAAAACAAACCGCAAAACTACTACCCTTGAAACTACCTCCACACTCAAATATGACATATGTCAAATAATATTACAACCTTCGCATAAGTTCCTCAACTCAACCATAACAAGTTCCCCTCCATCAATCCCTCTCTCCCCGCAAAATGACTCACAAGGTAATATGACTAATATCTCAAGATAGCTACCAAATATAACCACAATAAACTCTCACATTTCCTTTTGAGACTTAATAGCTCCCATTCTTTATTTAGTCCTACATCCTCATAAAAGATTCCACTAACGACTAACAACTTTAACTGAATATTCATTCATAATTTTTCATTTAAATCTCTTGTCTCTCATTACATCAACCCAACACTTCAGACTGCAAATTCTAAAAATAACGATATTCTAACAATACACCACCAAATACTCATACATCTCACACAAGCCACTACCTACAGTACTTCTAAAAGTCACAATGCTTCCACCTAACTTTCCACAACATTCACTTCGATTACCAATCGACACCTTCCCACAAAATATTATCTGCCAATATATACATATCATATTATTTCATCACAAAATCATTTATCAACTCATTCGAAAATATTATCACCTTTTCTTAACTCTTTTTTACCAAACTATGTCCTTTGCCACTAACACTTACCTCAAAATATGATCCTTCAAATATTCCTCTTCCACTTGACTCTTTCTAGCTCATATGTCTCAATACAATTCATTCCATGAATTCATAAATATAATTTTATCTACGTTATTCTATTGCCTCAATTATTTTTTTGGTTTACCAATTCGCTATTTATACTTCTTCTAGTTCACACAATTTACAATTACTCGTTATCCTAAGGATTCGCTCTCACTATCTAGTTCCCCAATAACGCGACTACTTTCTGGGTAACTCAAGATTGCAAACTCAACAACACATTGCCACAACCTCCTAATCATACGCAATAATAATTTCTCCTATCACACTATTTTCCTTCATTCGCTACTAATTCGCCCAAACAAATAACGAAACTCATCATATATTTTTATTATCTCCTTAGTATACCTCAAAACGATGCTTACCTCATATCATACTCTCCATAATATTTCATCTCCACAATTGTCTCTTAGTTATCCGAATTTGCACCAAAACAATGACAACCAAGTCCAATTTACACATCAAGCGGACTAAGCTCTTTAGGTACCGTTATCATTACATTCTTCTATATCGGTCATCATCACATATGCAATGAAACTAGGTAGGTTGTGATTGAGCTTGGGATGTGGCTAGGTTGATCATGGCTTGGTTGGTCTTGGTTCTGAACCCTGCATTGAACTCCTGTTGCAACATATATCCCTAATCAACTCAAACATCCCCATTTTCCTCTATATCTTAAACATATTCTCCTTTATCACCATTTATATCTCTCTTCTCAATCCTCAATCCATACATTACCATTCTCTTATTACCATTTAATCATATGAACACACATGTCTGTATATAAATTGCTCAATACACAACACTATTACGCATCGCATATCACAAAACCGATTTTATGTACGCCTCACAAGGCTTATCAATCTATCCGTCCTAACCATATATAACCACACACATTTCTCACAAAACAATACAATCATGGGGAACATAATTTACTTATAGGATCCTTCAACTCAATCATGAAGACCAAGGTATATTTGAAACACATATCAATGATACACTATGACCCAACACAATGACACCTTATCCGCTTATATTAGATGCAGGATGACTAAGTACATTAACACGACCAAACATTGACAAAAAAAAATTCACAATTCACCCACTGTGGCGAAGCCACTTGGCCGAATACAACTCGCTCGATCGAACACAAGACACTCGGTCGAGTACACACTCTACTCGATTGAGTAAGACGCACTCGATGGAGTACACAATATACTCGATCGAGTACTTGCTCCTATAACCATCCAGAAACAAAATTTGAAGACACTCGGTCGAATTCAAAGTACACTTGGTCGAGTACCCTGTAGTCGGTCGAGTACGACGAACTTCTCAGCATTGACCAGTTTTTGTAAAACGGGCAGATCTGCCTCAATTCTAAGTCGATTTCGGCTCATGACCTACAGTTAGAACCGTAACAGAACATGCTATCACCTTCACTTAGATTCACATCAATATCAGTTATAGAACTCAAGTTATTGCAGTATAAAGACAGACCTTCGAAAATCAAACTTCATACAATTCATGTTTTTGTTACCAAACAAATTTAGCACTCATCAACATACGTCATATCACATGAAAGACCACAATTCACAACCATTTACATGTTCTCATCATCTAAATATACCAATATCAATTAGGTCCAAATCATACTCCTTTCAAACATGCCACATTTCATACATATTTTTCATGTTCATCATGCAATTCAGTTCTTAAATATTTACATATATCACATGCAATACATACTTCATATATATATAACATTTGGTACAAACATAATATACTTCTCAAGCTTAAATCACATTCATTCCGTTCATATGCATCCCATACATGCTTCACATAACCATACGTAATTCATATATACAACATTGCCAATGATAAACACATTTGTATAGTCTATTGATCGAATACGAAAGAGGGGGGGGGGGGGTGAATTGAGTATTAAAAACTAGCCCCACTTTTTTTATTTATATGATATGTAATTAATTATTTGATCTTATAGATTAAAATCAACTAATTAATTAATCAAAGCAAGTACTAGTAACGAAATAACGAAAAATAAAGAGAGGCACACGTAATTTTTGAAGTGGTTCAGTTTCACAAGTCGAAACCTACGTCCACTATTCTCGATTAATAATCTTTAGTACCTTTCTCCGGATTACAAAAATTATCAACCCACTCGTATAATCAACTATGATTATAACACAAGGTGAGTATCGCTAAATACTTTATACTATCTTAAGTTAATAAGAAAGTACAATATAACTCACACAGATTCTCATTAAAGAATAAGTAAGATTATGAGATGTACTATTATCCAATAACGTATTTCACGTGAGCGATTGACAATAACTGATGCACAACTTTTCGTAAAAACAAACACTAAAAATAATAAATATTTTACTCAAAGTTTGCTTTAAAATCAATTTATAAAATTCTCTCAATTGTATAAAAGTCGTTGTTGAATGATTGAGATGGAAGGAGTATTTATAATAGAAGCATAAGACATATAGAATCTAAAACCCTAGCTTAATATTTAAGAAAGATATTTATCTTTATTATCTCCAAATATTATTTGCTTTATCTTTTAGAAATATATTTATCCTTAATATCTCAAAATATTGTTGTAAAGATATATTAGAATCCTAGGTTAAGGTAAACAAGGAAACAAGCTATGTTGGCCGAAATCCTCATTGTCACGAAACCCTAGGAGCACGCAACCCTAGGAGGCACAATCCCTTGGTTTCACGAAACCCTAGGTGGCACAACCAGTAGGTGGGCTTATTAGGTTAACAACAAATTGAGATAGAATATATTAGAAACCATAGGTAGCATGACAACTCATAAGTTGTATTACTAGCGAATGGAATCTCATAAATACATCCTCTATTAAAACTTTTGATAAATATAAAAATACTCCCTCTCTTTTTGAAAATATTTAAAAGATTTATTTCCAAAATCATGCATCAACTTTTATCATCCAAAGTTATATAGGTTAAAGTTATAACTTTGAACTTTAGTATGTAAAGTTATAAGTGAGGTATAACTTTACAAACATAAAATCACTCTAATGGAATAGTTATCGAATGACGATCTATACTATCTAATCTTCACAAAGATCTTCAGTATACAGATCATCTCATCATCTTGATCACAAAGACCCTCCATCTTGAGTCTTGTGTTATTTGAAGTCGATCTAGCTTGAATTGTTTCTTAAAGTTATAACCAAGGTAGCTATAACTTTGCATATGAACTTCCAAAGTTATTTATGAAGTTCTTATAACTTTGTCTCACAGAACTTGTCAAAGTTATGCCTGAAGTTCTTATAACTTTGATCTTCTTTCTTGTAATTGTTGTTAGCTATGATAAGATTAAAGCAGACAATTACATGCATATGATATATCAAGTAAAGCACATTATCAAGTAAATATATGTCATTATCAAAACTATAAAATAGGTCCAACAACATTCTTCATACTGATAATAACAACCATCCAATTCATATTCTCCTTATACATACCACATAATCCCATGTAACGCATACATATAACATGCTCGTTAACAATAACATATTTCCTTGCTAAATTAACATCGTTTAACACCTTACATTCTGTACATGCTCATCATCATACCATCATATTTCATGTACATCACATGATCATGCCACATCTCATCACACCATTCATGTCATCCTCATGTGATACACACATGATGCAATCCATCACTCCACTCCATTCCACATCCATCTCTATTTCATATATTCTCAACATGCAACATATAGACAATAACAAATACACATAACGCCCCGACACTTCCCATGGTGACCAAGTAAGACCTATAGGGGCAAGAGTGCGATTCCGAGACGTCCCCCAAATCTTTGTGGTAGCTCCATATGACTCCTACCCGGGTTCATTTTATTAGACTATTTTAATTCATTGGGTTCATTGGTTTTAGGTTCCAAAATAGATCGCTCTGATACCACTTTGTAACACCTCCATACACCAAGGTACCTTACAAGACCCCTTTAGCACATCGGAGTACTACCATCTCGGTTGCTCGAGGTAGTACATAACAATTCAAGAGATAAAGGAAACAATATCTATTTAATCAATGTTTAAATATCAATACATCGTCTCAAACTAGACGGCATACCGCCTAGACCAATAATCCAAAATGACAATCATAAGATAAAGTGAAGTAATATCTAATGCACGACTCTAGTAGACTCCGCGGAAGCTATGACTCGATAGTGGTGATCCCCTCGACATCGTAGCGCAACTCAATAAATTACCTGCTGATCACCAGCTCCCCATTCCCCAATGGATCATCACAGTTTTGTAAAACAATAACGGGGTCAGTATTCACATATATCTACCAACGTACAAGATAAGCACAAGGGAAAGCGAAACCGGACGGCCACCACAACGGACACCTCAGTAGACTCAAGTTACCATACCTGCTCTACCAAATCCACCAATTGACCCTGGACCGCAGCCATTAGCGTCTAGAGCCCCTCTCACCGCAGCGAGAGAACCCGGAACATTAATGTGAACATCCCCCACGTGGCGGGATAACCACGAGGGCGTACTCAGGGTGTGATCCGTTTCACAACGAAATCACCAACCATAGTAACCCTCACAACAGCCCAAACTCCAACATCGTCACCACTATGACCATTATCAATATCACAAGAACAATATCATTTCATCAATCAATAACGCAAATACTGAGTAGGGAAGCCTTACCTTTTCGCAAAACCGCAACAAATCACAATCATTATATCAATAATCTTCTTTTATGAATTCCTTCTCCTAAACATGAATTAACATAATCATTACTCACCCTTGTTCCCATTTCCCCGAAATAAATTAGAGTTATAACAATTAAAACACAAACGAATCACAAGCAAGAATACTTACCAAAGCAACTAACAAAGATAGCGAAATATCGGATCCGGCACGAGATGATTAAAGGTTGTTCTTGAGGACTTAGATAGAGTTTGAGAGACTAGGGTTTGTAATTATAAAAGCGTAAAATGAAATATCAAAACTAATTCCTCTTATTTACCCTTAATCAACCGTCCGACTAATACTCGAAATCCGCCATACTCGATTGAGTACAACATGTACTCTGTCAAGTACAACTCACTCGGTCGAGTGACGATCTCACTTGGCCAAGTACGCAAGAACAGAATAATGTTCCAACCGTCAGCCAATTCCACTCGGCCGAGTAGCCTCTACTCGGCCGAGTCCTCAGATCAATACATTAAAATACAGAGTATTGAAACAACTCGCAAAGATATGTCAATAAAGCTTTTATGTAGTACAACATTCCCATAAAGCTTCACTAATTTGTTTATGCCAGTACACTTTGACTTAGCCACCACTTTTCTTAGAAAGTTGCAAATTGTCTTGTTAAAAGCTTCAGCCAAGCCATTTACAGAGGCATTGTACTTTGAACACTTGTATTGTTTGAACTTGTGTGGGAATATATCCGTATACATCCCTTTAATCTTACAGGATTATAATGAAATTATCATTTATATGATTAACGGGTCATAAACGAAATTGCATAATAAACAAAGGGATTAGGAATAACCTTTAGTCCTCGTAAATTCGGCCTAAGAACAAATGTCAAAGTAGATATCCTCCTAATCGTAGCACCCAAGAGTGATCGAGATATGCATTTGTAATTGCTAGAAAAATTAGAGAGAAAAGAGTCTGTATCTTTTTCTTTTGAGATGTGAATTTGATGATGAATCATTAAAGAGTTGGAATGAGTAAAAACTCCTCCATATACTCCCTATCACACGTGACAAATAGGAGAAAAATAAGGGATATTTTTCTATTATTTTGTTACTCATTTGACCGAAAAATCAAGGAGTAATCTAGACTCTTTTTCGGTTAAATTCACTTCCATTTAATATAATGTTATACATATTATATTTGTCTAATATGTTGTCATACATTAATAAGGTCAATTACAACATTTTGCAGTGGATATATTAATATAACAATTATTATGACAATCGTATAATATATACTTCAATTTATAAATATCGCTATATTTATAATCCTCCTAATTAAATATAACGGTTTATGTTTAATTACGAATTAACATTTTAATTCGTTTAAGCTCACATTATATACTACAATTAAATATAAAATTTTATATTTAATTACGAATTAGATTTAATTCGTCTTAGCTAACATTATTTAATCAGTATTAAATAATTATATCATCGTCACATTGACTAACTTTTTAGTAAAAAACACTGACTAACCTTTTAGTCATTTAATAAGGCATCAATATGATTATTTTTCTCAAATAACACATCTCTCAATCACATCCTTTAGGTGTGACTTTTAGGGACCAGTTGAGTACCGCCATCTGCATGACAATAACGTCAAACTTATCTAGCAAGCCAACCGTTATTGATAAATGTTAATCAACTGATTAC
>JAIUZE010030543.1:0-34240 GCA_022085475.1 Heliosperma pusillum | reverse complement strand
AGGTTAGCTCATAGAGGGCCTGAACTACCTTTGATCATGGTCCTCATCATTTTGTTTCAGGATTTCAGTTTGATTATGTCTTCGACTGGACGATTTTGAAGTACCAACAATCCCAGATTGTTGCCCCGCCCCCTCGTGCTCTTGTGAGTAACTATTATTGGGCCTTAGCCGATTATTAATCTTTATTTATTTATTTAACGGAAGTTGACTATTAATCATTAATTCACCTGTTTATGTACTTACTGCATAATCTTTTTCAGGGTGCTGCTGGACCGAGCTCTGGACTGCCTCATGCTAGCAATGATAGACAACCTGGTACTGTCAGAATGCAGTTTTCTTCGCTGTATAATGGATTCATTTTATAGAATTTTAAGTTTAATCCGGTGCTCTGGCTGTTTTCTGATATCATATTCAATATTCATTACGGAGTAATTACCAGTATGTGTGTTTTATTCCTAGTTTCATACACCATGGATCAACTTAAAACTGAGATATCATTTCTGTTTTAGGGAGTGAAGATGTCAGACCTTCTGGTTGGCTTTCAGCAGATTCATCCCGTAGGAGGATAGGGAGTTTGCCTAAGCAGAAAAGCCCTGTCGGAAATGATCCAGCTTCAGCTAAAGACGCCATGGTAAAGTTCATTTGGTCTTATTACATTGTAAGAATTACAGAAAATTGTTGGGATACTAAATGCCCCTTTGATCTGCAACATTCATGGGTGAATTTTCAATTCGGCACCCGTCGAACGTATACCCTTTTTTTGGCTTTTTAAACACTTTTCTCTCTTTAATAAACTGGCATAAGTCTGGATACCGATTTGAACTTTGAAGGACACATAACCGGTTTTAGTATTGTTTTTGTAACTCATTTACATTGCAATTATTTCGGTTTTAGAGCACATAACCCGTGTCAGCATTGTGACACGATTTACATACAAAAGAATTGCCCCTCTCATTATTTTAGTAATTTAAGTTGTGAGTCTTTGGTTTAATTGGAAACGAACATTAATTTGAAAAAAGCATATTTGACAGTAATATAATTATTTCCTTTATGCTGCAGCTTTCAAATTCGGTAATGAGAACAAACTCATCAGCCAGGCGTGTGGTCGGGTCAAGCAGTCGTGATGCAGTATTTGCAGGGAGTGAAGCCGATACTTCTCGTCCCGGAATAGGTGACCCTACTCTTAATAAAGTTACAAGCGGTCATCGTAGCTCACCATTTGTGTCGTCCGAGCATCCACGCGCGTATTCTGGTAGAGTATCATCAAATGAGCCGAATCTAGAGTCTACTATCAGGAAAATTGAGAGTCTAAATGTCAACAACCAAGAGAGGTTAGACTGATGACTAATCGACTATCATGAAAGCAAGCTTCGGTTTGATAAACAACCCAAACCCCGGCCCCTCTCCCCCTTGTAAATCTTCAAATACAGTTTGTTTCTCATGTACCGGCGGTGCTAAAATTAGTAATATTTTCGCCTTTGTATACATAACTTGTTTGTTTTTTTTGTTTTTTTTTGTTGGGAGAGGTTAGAGCTGAAACAAGATGTGAGTGAGAAACGGGAGAGGTGACTTTTATAGGAAACATTTGTAAAGCTGTAATAGAGACCCTTGACGTTTACATCTTCAATTCTTCATGGGAGGTGTTTGCATTTATAGATCACTCTCGTCGTGTCGGTTACCAAAAGACTGGTGAATGACTTGAAGTGCAAGGGTAAACCTATCAATTGCGGTGTATTCTGTATTATTAACGGCAAATAAATGTATGATAACGCCAATACCATTTTTACTAATGTCACTCAAATACAAACAAATTATATGGATATCTTTACTATCCTCTGTCACTAATTGAATGACATTAGTAAATCCGAGTCTTAATCCCAAGAAAATAAATTAGGATGACCGGAAACTGGAACTAAATTTTCTTCCTTTGGAAAAGGACAAAAAATCCAAGATTTGCTGCTATTTACTTGCGAATATTAAATTTTAATTTTAATTTCATTAAATTAAATAAACTAGTTGTATTAACTATCGTCTAAATATTAGTATCTTCCCTAAATATTCGACTCTTACAAAATTTCAAAGATTAACCACGCCGGACCAGACACTTCAAATAAGAACGGACCTAAAAAGTTCGGTCTCGAACCTAAACTTGCACGGCCCTTCATATGGTTAGTGTTACAGTTCGTCGTATACACCATAAACTAAATTTCAGCTTCCAGAAATTCTACCATGGCTAAAACCTAAATGTCTTGTTCGAAAAATCAAGCAGTTCATATCACTGTACATCTTTCCTTAATTTATCGTAATCAAACATGAAGCTGTTACAATATTTACATCGTCTACTTCAATTGAAAGGCGACACTACTCTTAATCAACGCCGATTATTGCGAAGTTAAGCTTCCATTATTTATCTTTTTCGATTTTAGGTAACTCAACTGATTGTTTAATTAATTGTTTTTTGTTGTTAATTGTGTACTTAATCTGTATTATTTATTTGCAATTTATACTCTCTCAACCTCAATCATTTGTTTATCTTCGATTAAAATACTCACGAAGAATAAAATAAATAAATAAATGAGGGAGACGGAGGGAGGGAGTATTATTTTAACCGTCCGTCGCTTAAGTTGGTAAAGTCAAATAATCAGTTGTTTACTTATATTTGCTTGAATTGTTTGCATGGTAGAAAATGAGTTTGTTTACCTTTTTGTTATATTCTTTGTGACGGAATTTTGACCGAAGGTAAAAAAAAATGATTGGGACGGAGTGAGTAGTAAAAATCAGTCGTTATGCCGAAAGTATTTCCTCCTTCTCTACTGATTTAGACCATGTACAATAGAGAGAATGAAACCTCCTCTTAACATTATATTTCCTCAAGAAGAGTTCCTCGCTATTGTAGAGCATACATGAAACATCGTCTTAGTAAGAGGATGAGCACAACTTTCTCGAATACAGACTCATGTGCCAACTATCATATCAAAATTTTTTATGTGGGTGTTTACAAATTGTTATTTTTGTTTATTATAAGTGAAATTATAATTAATGGTAAAGAGGGGGAAGAAGAGGATCCTGTCTATTGTAGAAAATTACTCTGTATAAAAGAAGTTTTAATGAAGAAGATGTAGATTGTAGAAAATGAGTTGGATGATAGAAAAAATGAGTTGTCAAAATGAGAGAAGGGGAGAGAAA
The DNA here is from genome assembly GCA_022085475.1 of Heliosperma pusillum. Taxonomy (NCBI): domain Eukaryota; kingdom Viridiplantae; phylum Streptophyta; class Magnoliopsida; order Caryophyllales; family Caryophyllaceae; genus Heliosperma; species Heliosperma pusillum. The sequence goes on along the minus strand of JAIUZE010030543.1, from coordinate 31,054 downwards.
AAAATGGCAAACAAGTCAAAATCTGGACGCTTTTATCGATACAGCCAATACTCGGCCGTCTGTGGTGGGGGGTGGGGGGGAATAAATCCGATACTAAATCAATATAGGTTGCTAGGAATTGATATTACAAACACAACTATTCTTGCTTGTGAGTTGTGACGAAAAGTGACTTCTGAAACGTAAATTACCAATAAATAAATGTGTTAATACGACTATGGCAGATTTGAGTTTAGTTGCTTTTAAGGTAACTCAACTTCTTTTGATCATACATTTACTCAGTGGCAAAACCAGGGGTCCCGAGACTCCGGAAAACGAATATTTTTATGTATTTTGTCCAAATTTTAGGCCAACATTTTCAAATTTTATCTTTTTATGTAAAAATAGCGTGTACATTTCCATCGAACCCAGGTAAGAAAATTATGTGAATCCGCCATTCAGTTCCTACTGCATAATTATCCGCAATTGTGTTATATACAATCCCAGTTATGCTTCTCACATGTTCATAATAGTGTAATATCGCTCTTGATAGATAACTCCTAATTGAATTTTAGTTTTTAAATGTTGATTATGAAAAATATTAGTACAAGATATAACTGAGCACGACTCGGAAACAGTCAATATAAATGCGATCTTTTTTAATCGATCGCAAGACATTATTGGCACAATTGCAGCTCATTAGTGTTTAATGACAACAACTTATCATTTGATTATTTAAGTGTTTGTTTTGTTGAATACTGCACATGTCTCCAGCTGTCACCAACCAAGACTAGCAGCGGTTGTGAATTCCCAAAAAGAAGACTCAATCTGATCATATTTTATGGCGCAAATTATATTATGCGACCGTCGCATTATTACGACAGTCGCACACAATAACCAGTCATTTGAAACTTTAATAATAACAAATGGGCATTCTATTCTTCAATTAAATCTGGCAACAACACTTGGACTTGAAAGGAATTTTAAGAATTTGATTGTTTTTGTTCCACTCCTCTATTTCTTCATTTCTTCAGTCTCTTAGAGGCTGTAAAACACAATCCTTTCTTTTGTTTATTTACTTGAGTGGTTTATAGTTTGATTACCATTCTTTCTGTTCTTTGAAATTTTAGCTTCTTGTTACTTAAATAGTGTCTGTTGGGGGAGGATCGAATAATGTCGGACCCGATAATAGGTGGTGTAAAAGCTGGGGTGGGTTATTTTGATACATTGGTTGTCAAGAGAATACAAGAGTATCTCAAGTTTATCCAGAATTACGACGATAACATGACTGCTCTGATAGACGAGCTTAACATTTTGTGCGCGAAGAAGCTGGACCTTGATACAAAAGTGATGGAAGAAATGGAAGATCTGCGGAAGATGACAAGAGAGACTGCGAATTGGCGGAATAGTTTAATGAAGTTGATTGAGAGGGAAGAAATGAAGAAGCTTATGAAAGAAGAAAGAGTGGCTGAAATCGTGGTGAAAATGATAGAACGTCCTCTTTTGAAGAAGTTGTGGGAAGAGGATAGAGAGATTTTTGACATTGTAGTTCGTGTGGTGAAAAAGAAGTGCAATCAAAAGGCTCTTGACGGGGAAGCTGATGTCGAGGAGGATGCTGATTACAAGAAAGTTGCCAAAATAGCCAGCAATGTTTTGAAGGATATTGCTGAAGAATTTAAGAAGTTCATAAAAAGGGATGACACGACTGTTGCTGTGGTTAAACTGTTGAATGATGATGATCTTGAGAAGCTCAGGAAAGAAGGAAAGGAGATGGACGAGATTCTGCGTAAAGCAGAGGATATCATTGTAAAAGAGGCTGAGCTTAATGATCATAATGAAGAGGAATTGCTGCTACCGAAATATGGCAAGGATGTTCAACTAGTTAATGAAAGTATCGTCAAAGAGAAAGTTGGAGGTTGGCGTAAACGTATGGGGAGCTTGATGACTTTTCTGGATGACGAGAACTTCAAAAAGGGATTGCCAGAGGGTGCAATGTTAGGATTGGAAGTCATGGATGTTTTAAGCAAGAGTTCCGGGTCTCAGCAGGTTGAAAAAACTGAAACTGGCAAGTCACACAGATACTGTGGCTGGTGTGCTGTTCGATTTGAGGTTTATCATCATCGTCATGATATGAGTGAATTAGCTGAAATTATGGTTCAGGTTATCAAGTCTATGGTTGATGGATATCCTCAGGGTCCTGTGACGAGGCGTAAAAGACCAGATGAACTCGAAATTATACCCGGTGACTTCATGGAGGGGTTAGAGTCTAGAGAAGAACTTTTGCAGAAAATATTGATTGATTTAGAAGATGATCAAGTTAACATTGTTGGTCTATATGGCATGGGTGGTTGCGGTAAGTTATATTTTGATTTCTTTTTAAAATTTATTTTATATTCGGCAAAAGTACTTTTTCTTGCTATTTTTTTAGATTTACAGCTTTTGTTCATGGTGTAAATATATCTTGATCCTAAGTTAGCGTGTCGTTCAGGGCCAAGATAAGCGGCTCAGCCCGCAACTGAGAACATTGAACCACTAAGCACATTGAACACAACAAAAAAGAAGGAAAAATTACGAATTTATAATGTGGTCAGGCCCACCCGTGACCCACCCACGGGCCGGTTCAGGGCGGCCATCCCTGAAACCAGTCCAGCCCGGCAAATCCCCAAGAGCCAGTTCAAGGTCGACCAGGCTCAGCCCGCCTGCCCTTAGGTCGGCTAGGCCCGGCCCGTGGCTATCTCTACCCATCTACTTCAATTCTAAAAGTTTCACAGCCCGTTTCTCCTGAAAGTCTATAACCGTCTTAAAGCAACAAAAACACCTTCATATCCACAAAACACCGTCGAATTGCTTTGTAAGTCTCCCTTAAGACTTAAGAATAAAACAGGTCAAGTATCTTTTCACTAGTGCATATAATACAAATTTGTTGCTTTTTGCTATGCATTCAGCTTTTGTTTTATTCTAATTACTTGACTTATCTTAAGCATAAGACGGATAGTGCCTTCTTGAATGAGAATCTGCGTTTTTTTAGAATGTTTCTACTTCTAAACATTGTATAGATATGTACTATGTCAAACTATAAATGAATTAGCTTGTAGATGAAATTTAAATGTGTTTAAGTTAGCAATGATACAATTCTGGCACTTGGTGCAATTGGTTAAAAATTCTGTTGTTTTGTCGGAACTGATATAAGTTACGATGGATACAGGAAAAACAACATTGGCAAAAGAAATTGTGCATAAAAAAGCTAAAGACTTATTCGATAAAAGAGTAGTAGTAGAGGTTTCTGAAATTCCAAATATTAAAGGCATTCAAAATCAAATTGCTGGAGAAATCGGCTTGACATTGGACGATATGCACACTATAGCTCAAAGGGCCCGGATTCTTTACAATCAACTGAAATCTGGGAAGAAAAAAATACTCATAATCCTTGACAACGTATGGCAGAAACTTAACTTAGATGAAGTCGGGATTCCTCGCAAAAGTTCTAAAGATTTCTATTGTAAACTCTTGATTACAACCCGCGAAGAACATGTGTGTAGGCTAATGAATGTCGAAGATGCTAATATATATAAGGTGGGATTATTGAACGAAACAGAAGCTTTAAATCTTTTTGAAAACCAAACTGAGATGAAAGTTGACGATGGAGAGTTCAAATCCGTGGCAGATAGATTATTGAGGAAGTGTGGCGGGTTACCTCTTGCAATTGCCACAACAGCGAGTGCAGTAAAGGGTAGAGATCTAGCAATGTGGTGTCATTTTGCAGAGACATCGCAAAAGCCTATCTCAAGTCAAGTCAGCAGTGAGTATCGGGAGACATACTCAATTCTCGAAACAAGTTACAAGCTTATTGATATCGAAGAAAAAAGGATGTTTTTATTTCTTTCTTGTTTATCTCCCTTGGATTCAGCTATAACAGTCGACGACTTGATGAGATATGGTATTGGGTTGGATTTATTTCAACGTGTCAACGGTCTTTCAGAAGCCGTGGAGCTGGCATCTATGTGGGCTAACGAGCTAATTTCATCGTCATTGTTATTAAAAGGTGATTCTGATGGGGAAGTCAAGATACATGATCTTGTTCGTGCATCTGCGATCTCATTTATTGACAAAGGTAATGTTACATGAGTTATTAACTACTAACTTGATTGGACGATTTTCTTCGATAATGATAGGAGATAAATTAGTTCCTACTTAGGTTAGATTGATTTTCTCTTACAAGTTTGAAATGAGCACAATTTTTTGTTTGCTTGATTTTCTCTGACAAGTCGTCAGCTCAAACTTAGGTGTTTGTTATCATGAAAATCTATAATTTTCTAATTCCTTCGTGAAAATCAAACACTTTTACTACATTCATGTAAATATACCTAACGAACTAAATTTCTACGAGTTTTATTGCTGAATAGTTGCAAAATTTTCTAAATTTAGAACTGAGAAAATAATATGGTTGTATTTATTATTGGATATAAGATATTTGATTGGTGATGCATACTATTTTCTTACCATTTGACAGGCAAAGATCGCATGACCTTAGTTGAAAGTATTCCTCGATGGATATGTGAGGAGACGTTTGAGAAGTTCACGGCTATATCGTTAATGTCTGGCAATGATTTTTCTCGGTTGAGTGGAGTGAAAGCTCCTCGTCTTGAAATGTTGTTACTGAAAGGCGACGTATCCTCAACAACTCTTCCTCCTAATTTCTTTGCGGAAATGAAGAATCTCAAGGTTTTAAGTCTTTCACATATGAACTTTAATCTTGGGTTACCGGAATCAATGGAAAAATTGGAGCGTCTCAAGACATTGCATTTGCACCATTGTAAGTTAAAAGAGGTTAAATTGATTGGTAAGTTGACGAGCCTTCTTGTTTTAAGCTTGCGCGAATCAAGTTTGGAAGAATTAGCTGTTGAAATCGGGGAGTTGTGTAAACTTCGGTTGTTGGATATAGGAGGTTGCAAAGGTATGAAAAGGATACCGGCTAATATCTTATCCCGTTTATATTATTTAGAAGGACTTTACATGTTGAATGGTTTCGATTGTTGGAGATCGACAAATATCAAAGTTAATGATGGATGGGGTTATAGCCAGGTAAGTGGAAGTGAGCTTAGTACGTTGTCTCACTTGAATGTGCTTGAAATGGAAGTCTCCGAAGCTGAACAATTGTTAAGTGTGAATAATGGACAGCTCGTCGAGCAACTGGGGAAGTTCAGAATACGTGTTTGCAATTCTTACAAATGGGATATGGCAGACGTATCTGCCTTCCGCTATGTTTTGGAGTTGAAGAATATTGATGTAAGTGAAAACGACTGGTTAAGAGCGCTACTGAATAGAACTGATTGTTTGGTCGTAATCGACTCTTATAGGCTCACAAACAATTTAGTCCCTGAGTTGGACGAAGATGGCTTTAAGGACTTAAAGTATTTGGATGTCGAAAACTGCAATGTCAGATTTTTAATAAACTCGAACAAACAAGATGAGTCACTGGTCTTTCCGTATCTGGAGTTTATAAGACTAGCGAATTTGAACCGTTTAGAGATGATATGTGATGGGAAAGCACCAACAGGAATGTTCTCCAATCTCCGACGCCTATTTTTACGTGGTTTGCCCATCTTGAAGTGTGGTTTCCCTCTGACTCTGGTTTCACTTAACTTGAGTGAGGTGGTGGTTGGCGAGTGTGAACTTTTGAGATTCATTGTTTACAAGGATGCGTCTATAGCAGAAAACGAAACAGATATGGTTTCTTTTCCTCTTTTGAAATCGCTTGACCTATTCCTTGTGAAAAGCTTATCAAGCATGTTGGGGCACTCACTTGATCTATTCCCGATAGATCGTCCTTTCTTTGATGCAAAGGTATGGCTTGGACACTCTCCATTTACCTTCAACATTGACCTTACGGAAAACTGATCATTTATGATAAACAATGACCGTTTTATCTTAAAAAAACTTACCAACTTTTATTATTTAAAATGTGAACACTTTTATAAAGTGGCCAGTTTTGTACTTTTTATCATAAAATTCCCCCTTTATCTTCGTCGCACCACAAGTCAGGTTGTGCTATCGAAAAATTAAATGGGTAGGGTAACTGTTTATGTAATTGGGCTGGGTTGGAGTTTAGAGATAATTATCCATTAAACGTTGACACAACACGAACGCGTTACGTCCTGATCTATTTGTCAGCTCTATTATAAAGTTGTGTTAACCTTGTGTAGTTTGATATATTAAGTCTACTTCAGTTCAGGTATATATTAAATTGTTACTACTTACTAGTAAAGTAAAAATGGTTGAGCCTTTTAGTTCAGGTTGTATCATCTAAGTTGTGATGTTTTAATATGTGCCAGAGCAAATTTCACTCTCTTGAGACTTTAAGGTTGTCCTTCAATGAAACAATTGTGACGCTGTGGAGCAATGCATGCGACGTTTCAAGCTTTCAGTGTTTGAAGATTCTGAATATTTCCGGATGTACAAAATTGCAAAGCCTGGGATCCCCATCTATATTTGCTGCACTTGTGCAACTTGAAGAATTTACCATAAGTACGTGTCCCGAGTTACAGGAAGTCATAACCAAAGAGACGGAAGGGGACCAAGTTCGTAAACATGTTATCAATTTTCAGCTGTTGAAACGTCTTTCCTTGGCATATTGCCCCAGACTTGAAAGGTTCTATGGAGGAAGTTATAAACTTGTGTTTCCTAATTTGAAATCACTGTGTTTGTCCGAAACTGATAATTTGACTAATTTTGACGAGTCAGAAAACTCGACCACTTGTTTCTCCAACAAGGTATTATTCTCATTACTTACTTATGATGAGGAAAGATAGAATTGGTTTAGATAATAAAAGTTAATGTTTATTGGTGTGCAGATTGAATTTCCATGCCTAGAGGAACTGGAAGTAAATCGTGTGTCGAACGGAGTTGTGAGGTTATGGAATTGGTCTTCATCAGAAAGCGAAAGTGGTAGCATCTCATTAAACCCTGTTCCGAACTTGCTAAAATTAACACTTGGTCAGATCCATGGGTTGACGTCCATTCCACACTTCATCTCTCAAAAATTGTCCAATCTGGAAGTCGCAAATTTCGATGATATCAAATCTCTATTCTCAATCTCAGCTGTGGATAGAGAGGCCTTCTGGACATATTCCCAGCTTCCAAACTTGAAATACCTTACTGTTAATAGCTGCTATAATTTGGAACAATTGTTTGAAGATCAACAAGATGTCGATGCTGTCGTGTTATGCGAGCGACTGACAAAAATAACGCTGGTGTCGTTGCCAAAACTGAGGATATTGCCACTGCATCTGCTCAAAAATATTCACACGCTCTCTATTAATGCTTTAAAGTGGAAATATGTATTCTCGGCAGAGCTGTTCATCAAGGGTAAAGAACAACTAAAGCAACTAGAAAATCTCGAGATTAGAGAATGCAAAAACATGGAAGTAATAATCATGGATGAGCTAGCTCAGGATGGAGACGATAGAGTTTACAGTTTCCCTCGCCTTAGGAGCCTGAGCTTGGAGTACTTGAGTATCACCAACTTCACCTCCAAACCTACCACTCCGTTACACTTTCAATCACTTGAAAGTCTCTCAATGACCAGCTGTAAAAACATTCAATCATTTTATTCAGGACCCTTGGCAGCTCCGAAACTAAAAGATGTGAAGATATGGTACTGCGATAATCTACAGCATTTTGTGTCTGAAGAAAAGGGTGATGTTCAAAAATTGTCGTCTCTCGAAAGCGTGCATATTGCATATTGTTGCAAGTTATCGTCATTCTCATATGAGTCCTTAGTAGCACCCAAATTACATAATGTGACTCTAGCATACTGCGATGAAATGAAGTGGTTTTCACCCGGAGATCCGAGTAAAGATTATATATTGGAATTGCCGTCTTTGGAGAGTGTTTCAGTTGAAGATTGTTGGGGTATGCAATCGTTTTCATCTGGCGGAATAAAAGCTCCCAATCTATGTAATTTGGAGGTTGACAAGAAGGATTATTCTAAGCGTGCAAATGAGGAGCTACAAGTTTTGTTGGTGATGCTCTATGAGTGCAGATAAGGTATAACTTCTCTGTTATCATCACTTGTCTAAACAACAAAATTCATATGCTTCCTCTATTAGCAGCAAGTCTCCCTTGTGACGGGTATATCTGTCACAAGCTTGCGACCGGTCAAGTACTACCCAAGTACTTGACAAAACAGAATGCTACTTCCTACGCACTCTGTTTTTGTCTTATCTACCCACATGGGTAGTATTTGACCCGTCGCAAGCTTACGACGGATATGCCCGTCACATATGAGAATTTGTGGGTGCTTACTGCTTAGTTAACAATTTTAATTTGGGTGCTTTATGTAATAGTTACATTTCTTTCTTTTTTTTTTGGAAAGGTTGTTTACAATCACAAGAGAAAGTTAAGCAAGCTATTTGGCATTTTCCTCTGTTTTTGTATTGTAACACAGTGACAACTATTGGCGAGAAATCGAGAATGGATATGTTGTTTTCTTTCTTTTAAAGTGACTAGAAGTGGCAGTTTGGCGGGCTGAGTCGTGCCTCATGTCGACCCGTCGTGCCCTACCCTCTAGGTGGAATGGCCCGGGCACGATTGGTGGACATCGTGCCTGGCACTCCTGCCAAACTACTGCGGAGGCACGGCCGCCGCCGTGTCGTGTCAGCCCATGGGCCACTGTCTTGCTTGGGATATTTATAATTGCTATATTTAATTATTTACTCCTAATCTGTCGTGATTGGTTGTTCCTGACCTGGCGTGCCGAGGCACGGATGAAAGCCAAGTTCTGCATCGTGGCCTGCTATTCGGTCCAACGTGTCATGCTCGACATTATTGCTCACTCGGGTCGGGCAGGGTCGTGTCGTATTGGGTCGGCGAGGTTGTCGCCCTATTGGACCCGACCAGTTTGCCAACTTTAGGACTGACCCGTGCCAAATGATTTCTCTCTTTAACTTTGGTAAAAATATCATGGGCCTCGTCGCACTTTGGTACAAAGTTGGCAAACTTGTCGCACTTTGGTACAAAGTTGAGTCCTAATTTGGGCGATATTAGTAAAATTTGGGCGACGGAACCACACTCATGTCGTGTGGCCGAGACGACAGAACCACAGTTACGTCGTGTGACCAACACGTCACACCCACGGTTGTGTCGTGTGACCATTCTGACCAAGCCGACACTATCACAGCATGTCGTGTGACCAACATGACATACCCATGGTTGTGCGTCCAACGCAACACCCACAACAACCCCTTTATAATAATGCGCATATTGTTTGTTCATCAGCTATTGGATTGTTGATTTAAGTCAACTATGGATTTTGTACATCTGCTGCATTCCGTGACTTTAAGCACCGGATTGTTAGTTTTATATAGTTGATATTTCACCCAATTGATTGCTAAGAGTTTAACTCATATTTTCTGGGTAGAGAAAAAAAAAATTCAATCAATCTATAATAATATGGGGTATAAAATAGCTACAATATGTTAACTAAATGAATGAAAATTTATCTTGAATTATTATTCTTCATTACGTTAGCTGAACATGAATGAATTGTCAAAGATGGTGATGTATGAGTAGAGGATATACTGGGGAGATGAAGGAAATTAAAGGGAGTGAATTGAAGAAAATGGCAATTAAGTCTTTTACTAGGGCGATTTTAGTAATTTACGGGCGACAAAAGAAGAAGTTAATAAAAAATAGTTAATTGCTTTTCGCAGTACGTATTTTACTCATCTTAATACTTTTTACGCAAAACTTTCCATTATCATACCTCTAACAAAAAAAATTCCTTCAATTCATAGCCCTACAAGTGGCTACAACTACTCAAAGTAACCAAAATTTATCAATGGTAAATGATGATTTGAATCGAAAGCAAGTTAATGATTCTTTTATTGCAAATTGATTCTCAAGTAATATTGTTTGTCTTATGTTTTTTTTTATCCTTTTACTTTAATTAGGATTTAGGGTTTCAAATAACCAACTTTTTCAACTACTGGTTGATGGGTGGCACATGGGAGGAGGATGGCAGTTGGTGAATCGCGGCACATGAAAGGCTTGCCGATGGGGGTAGCGCTGTAGAGGGCGTCGGTGGGTGCCGGTGGTGGGATCGTGGGTGACCTTGGGTGGGGTGGTGGCTGATGGTGGCGGTGGTGGTTTGGCTGGTTTAGTGTACTACGTATTTCTTGTGGTTTATTTTTTTTATGCAGTACTATAGGAGTAGGGAGGGGGAGAAATGAAGAGGGTAAAATGGTCAAAAGTGTACTATAATGAGTAAAATGTGTACTGCGAAAATCAACACCCTTAATTAATTGGATGCTTTAAATGCGTAAAAATAATCATAAATTGTGTCAGTTAAACTAAATTTATCTTCACAAATTTTTGTTTCAGACGGACGACGGACGACCCGTCTTAAAGTTTCACACGAGCCACTTGCTCTTTTGTGAGGGACTTGACCCGTCTGAATCAAGACCAACTGACTTATCTTATATTTGATACGTCCTCTATTCAATCTCAAACACATCATTTCTCTTTTAAACGTTTACTAATGCACAAATTATAACGTTAATATCTTGATTTTTACATTATGAAAAAATATAAAAATTTGATATTCTTATTATAAGTATAAAGGCAAATCAAACAAGATCACACTTGACAATATTTTCTCTTATACATTACTCAGAAATTTGAAGATTTTCTTCATACACAAATTGGGTAAAAAAAAAATTGTTGTGTTTGAGATTTAATAGAGCAGTAGGTCTTGCTTGCGACGGATTGGATCTTGCGACGGGTATTTTGTGAGAGGAAATGGATAGAGGGGACAAGGTGGGCACACCCCATGTGCTCTCCACTCACCCTTAATGGGTATTTTGTGAGAGAATATGGTATCCGTCTTAAGCTTGTGACGGATAGTGTCCGTCACAAATAAGAATTTGTGTTAATAGAGGGAGTACCTTGAATTATAAAATAATTTTCTGATTTAAATTTGGTTGAAATGGAAGAACGGGGATTAAATTCACTTTCGGAAAAATTTAGGGGTTTAATTTTTAACAAATTCTCATTGAAAATCGGACATATCTGTCTTCAATATAAACGGGTTGAATCTCTTCTCGCAAGAAGATATATGCGAGAGCAATTGGGGATTCATTTAGTTCCTCACCTACTGTCCAACTTGCTTAGAAGAAATCCGAACCCACTTTCATTGAAAATTTTTAGGTAACAAATTTATGAAACCTAATTTCACGATTAAATCAAGTTACGGTTTAATTAGCACTTTTACTAAAATTCATTAAGGGTTGTAACTTTGCAAGTATACCAAGACTTCTCAAAAATCCCTAAATTGGAGTAATTTTCAATCATGAAGCCGTTGCAATGTTTTCGTTGGATACTTCAATTGAAAGGCGTCACTACCCTCAATCAACGCCGGTTATTGCGCAGTTAAGCTTCCATGATTAATCATGATCACTTTTAGGTATTTCTACTGTTTTTAATTATTGCTTTTTAAGTTTAATTAATATACAATTTTAATGCTCCATCTTAGTCATTTGTTTACCTCTATTATCCCCGAGTTCTATTGTAAGAAAAGATAAACAAATGATCGAGACTGAGTGACGGAATACTAATGTGCTCATGATTGTGACTTTTATAGTTGTAATGTTGCATGCTTGATAGTTGATACTCCTTATTAAAATAAGGACGCATAACACCACTACTAAATAACTAATGTCACTCATAATTGTGTGAGATAGTGAATAGTAACGTATCCTTAGACTTAACTTTTTAAAGGAAATTGCAGTTGCGTTATCATTTCCCTTAAAATATCGGCCTGTCATGTAAATTCGTAGACACTGTCAAATGCAATGGTTGTCAATTATAACCGGGGTAATATTTTACTGATAAAGCTTATAGGGCTGATAAAAAAACAAGTCGTGATAAATCGCGACATTGGAATCACCAAACCGTCATGGTAGGCAACCATGATTTAGCCGACTGACTGACTGTTATCGCAATCACGACTGGTACCGCTAATTAGCTGAACTTCCATGATTTGAACTAGTGACAACTGAAAACTAGGATAGAGCATTGGAGACAGGATGCCTAAACTCGGGTTCTCATACAAGCCTCTTTATTACAGAGTGGTGACCACTTGTGCTTGTATGTCCGAGCTCGCTCTAATATCGTATACCTTAAATGATCTTATGATTGATCATAGTTTAGCTGAGCTGTTATGTAACTGTTTCAGTTGACTTCGCGTATTAGTGTTAAATAAATACTCCGTACTTCTTTTTCTATACTCTGAAAAAGACTTGTAGCAGTTGGTAGACAACTTAGCACAACTGCTGGTGTTCTGATATTTGTTTTTGTAACTGAAAAAGACTTGTAGCAGTCGGAGAACCGGTTTAATCTTTGGTTGGCGATAGGATAAAAGAGTACCTGAATTATATAAGCACTTAGAGGATAACATGACTTTATACTAATGTACTGTCATGATAGATAACTCCCAAGTCGTAATTGAATGTTAATTTTATTATGTTGATTATGATAAAGAATAGTACAAGCATTAGACAACCGAGCACGATTATTGCTTCTCTGATATGTAAATAAGCGACGACCGGATCTAGTCAATATAAATGCCGTCTTTATTTTTAATCAATTGATTACCGGCGCAAATGCAGCTGGCTCTTTGATGACAGCAGCTTATTTGATTAATTAACATTTAGTCAATGCACATGTCTGATGTCTCCAATTATTACCAAGTAACTGTGAGCGACATCTCCATTTAGGTCACCATCTTTCTGAATAGTAGATCCTAAATATCTAAAGAAACCCTTAGTTTTATTGGTATTACTTGGTAAGGTATCTAAAGTAATACCATCATAGATAAATTCTAATTGAAATTATTTTTTCAAACTTCGATCATGAAGAAGACCTGTAGACAACTGAGCACGATTGTTGCTACTCTGATATACGAAGTATAAACTAGAGAAGGCTCCGATGAACTGATCCAATCTCTTTTAATAGTTAGATACTCCCTTCAACCCAATCAATTGGTAACATTTAATTCTTTGAGGTTAAACTTGAAGAACTTTAAACGTAAATTCCGAAAAAAAAACTAAGAACCTTTGAAAGACGAAATTAACATATTTGGATTTGCAATGAAAAAGTCTCAAAAATATATTTTTTGTCGAAAGTGTATACAAGAAGAAAAATATGGTCAAAGTGTTGCCTTAAAGAGCACCCAAAAGTATTACTCCGCGAATACAGCCTCGTTGTTTAATGACAACAACTTAACGTTCGTTTCGTTGAATATTGCACAATGCACATGTCTGATGTCTCCAACTATTATCAAGCAACACAAACCAGCTGTTGTGTATATATATTATGATAAATAAAGTAGACTTAATCTTGGTCATATTATATAAAAAATTTCTGCCATTTTAATAGTAACAAATCGGCCTCCTGATCTATTTAAATCTTGCAACAACTTCTCTATACGTATAAGAATTTGAAGAATTACACGGAAGTGAATGAAATTAATTGCTTTTGTTCTACTCTGATTTTAGTTTCCAAGTTCTTATTTTTGAGCACTCAAAAAAAAATCTTACTTTTGGAAGTTATTTTCAGCCAAATTCAAACAACAAACAAACAAAAAGAGTGTGAGTTTTGAGAGAGTAACAATGTCAGACCCGATATTGGGCGGTGTGAAAGCTGTGGCGGGGACGTTTAAGAATTTGGTTGTCGATAGAATAGTAGAATATTTAAGGTTCATCAAGAGTTTTGAAGATAACATGACTGAACTGCGGAAAGAGCTTAAAGATTTATGTGATAAGAAGCTGGACCTTGATGAAAAAGTGATGAAAGGCAAGCAGAATCTGGAGGTGATGACAAGACAAACTGCAAATTGGCTGGAAAATGTTATTGATGTGATCGAGAGAGGGGAAATGAAGCAGCTTATGAAAGAAGAAGGAGTCGCTGAAATTGTGGTGAAAGTAATAGACCGTCGTGCTTTGAAGAACTTATGGAAAGAGGATAGGGAACTTTTCGACATTGTGATCGATGTGGTGAAGAATAAATGCAGCCACCAAGAGGGCGGTGATGGAGTGGTAATTCGTGCTGAGGAGCATGCTGACTATAAGAAAGTTGCCAAGGTGGCAGGTGATGTTATGAAGGATATTGCTGAGGAGTTTACAAAGTTTATACAAAGCGATGATGCGGCTGTTGCTGTGGTCAAACTGTTGGACGATGAAGATCTCAAAAAGCTCACAAAAGACGGGGATGAGATGGCGATTATTTTGAGCAAAGCCGAGGGTATAATTCGGAAGAAGATTGAGAGTAATGATCATGATGAAGAGGAATTATTGCTTCCAAAAAATAATGAGGATGTCCAGCCAGTTGATAAAAGTTTAATCAAAGAGAATGTGGGGAAGTGGCGTAAACATATGGGGAGCTTGATGTCATTTCTGGATGATGAGAACTTCAAAAAGGGTCTGCCTGATGGTGCTAAAGTAGGGTTGGAAGTTATGGATGCTTTGAGCAAGAATTCCGGCTCTAAGCAGATCGAGGAAAACGGCAAGCCGCATAGATACTGTGATTGCCGTGTTCTCCGCTTGGAAATTTACCGTCATCGTCATGATATGAGTCAAATAGCTGAAATTATGGTCAATGATATCAAGTCTATGATTCTTAAATATCCTTCGGATCCGGTGACTAGAGCTAGAAGAGACGATGAACTTGAATATATTCCCGGTCAGTTCGCAGATGGCTTGGAATCGAGAGAAATGCTTGTGCGGAAAATACTGATAGCTTTACAAGACAATCAAGTTAACATTGTTGGAGTATATGGCATGGGCGGTTGCGGTAAGTTATACTCTCATCTTCTTTTTCAGAATTTAATTATATGCTTGATTCATACATTTTCCGTTCTAGATCTACCATCTATGGGGTCGCGTACATCATATGATATAACTCCAAGTCTCATTCTCATATGTTTGCTTATTAAATGGATAATTTTGTAACACTTGTATTAACATTCGTTTCCTTATTATAGTATGGGTGATTTTGTATGGAAAATTGTGGATACACTTATTCTTTTAATAGATAGCGGATGTTAGCTCGTGCGGGCCCGAACACCAAACATAATCAAATTTATATTAACTTACAACCATTATTTTAGAGTTAGTTAATAAGAATAATCTAAACTATACATGGTCTTTAGAGTTTAAATTTTTAGAACGTAGTTTATTTTCACAATGAGCTTTTTACTCATTACAATACTTTTTACCCAATTTTTTCCATTAGCATACCCCAAACAAAAAAGTTCCTAGACCTAATTTCTTTAATTATTAGCAAAACAAGTTTATCAAATCAATCAATTTCTTCAATTCTAGAATAAGTTTTTAATTCATTAATATCAAATTATCGATCAACTCCATGTTTTTCTACGAAATTTTAGTTTTATTTAGTATGGGGTTGTTGGGCGGTGGTAAGATGACGGGGAGGATGTTGGTAGTAAAATCACTAATTATCAATATTTCATATATATCGTAAATAATAATAAATAAGTGTTTTAATCTTGAGTTGTAACACCCGGCCCACACCTTGGTTCGGGAGCGGTTACTCATGATAGTTGATAGCTCGCCAGTGTACATGGTTCACAGATCAACGCAGGTCTTTTTCAGCGCATTTTGTCCTCACTCATGCGCATCCCTAGAGCCTTCCCAAAAGGTCACCCGTCACTCATCCTAAGACTACACTCAGCCAAGCGTATGTAGAGTTCTTTTACATGAATAACCAGGAAAGAAAAGTACAATTTGTTGATATGAGTAGTACTTTCAACCCCTTTAAGCACTGATCATTTAAGCCTATCAATGAATTTGTTCAAAGGGGTACCCTACCCGAATACGTTATTCGGTTAACATGGAGTATTACAAAGTGATATGTTTTTACCAAATAAAAAACTATATTTAGCGAGTTTATAAGATCTTACGGCCCGACGATTTGATTCTACCGATTTGATCCTAATACCCACATCGATCCAAATTAGAATCTCGATCCTAATGACATTGGCCGGGAGACTTATTTCCACCCAATTAGTGAAATTTTTCATAATGTTACAAGTTTTATTTTCTAAATAAATCTAAGCGGTCAGATTAGATGGAATGAAGTGTAGGTGCTTAGTTAAGTTTGTACAGATACAAATTTTAGCTCTTTACTCAACTACTTACGGAATTTAAATTGTGTATTTTAGCCTTAACTAATTCCAGCTAATATGAATAATACAGGAAAAACAACGTTGGCAAAAGAAGTTGCGCATCAACGAACAAGTGAATTGTTCGATAAAAGAGTAGTGGTAGAGGTTTCTGAAACTCCAAATATAAAAGTCATTCAAAATCAAATTGGTGCAGGAATTGGTTTGATATTTGAGGATGTGAATACTACAGCTCAAAGGGCCCAAAAACTTTATAATAGATTAAAATCAGAGAAAATTCTCATAATCCTTGACAATGTTTGGAAGAAACTTAAGTTAGATGAAATAGGAATTCCTCGCGAAAGAACTAAAGATTTTTGTTGCACACTTGTGATTACAACAAGAGAAGAACAAGTTTGTAAGCTTATGGATGTCCAAGAACGTAATACATTTAAGGTGGGCTTATTGAATGAAAGAGAAGCTTTAAACCTTTTCGAAAACCAAACAGAAAAGAAAGCCGACAATACAGAGTTTAAACCCGTTGTGGATAGATTATTGAGGAAGTGTGGTGGATTACCTCTTGCAATTGCCGCAACAGCGAGTGCATTAAGGGGCAAAGATCTATCTATGTGGTATCATTTTGCCGAGACATCAGAAAAGCCAATCTCGAGTCAAGTTAGTCGTGAGTATCGTGAGACATACTCAATTCTCGAAACAAGTTACAAGCTTGTTGATATCAAAGAAAAAATGATACTTTTATATCTTGTTTGTCTATCTCCCCTCGATTCAGCTATAACGGTGGACGACTTGATGAGATATGGCATTGGGTTGGATTTATTTCAACATGTCAACGGACTTTCGGAAGCCATGGAGCAAGCAACTACTTGGGCTACCGAACTTATTTCATCATCATTGTTATTAAAAGGTGACTCTGATGGAGAAGTTAAGATTCATGATCTTGTTCGCGCATCTTTCATCTCATTTATTGATAAAGGTAATGTTACACTGAGTAATAACTTAATTAGACTATCATTTACAAAAACTTACATCTCTTGTTTCCGTATGTTCATTAATTCTACAAATCTATAACTTGATCACAAGAGTTCAATGAGATATTGAAACAAAAATATTGACAACTTTGGAGTTAGTTTATTTTTTAGAATACCAGTCGAACCAATCTAATACTATATACATAATTTTGAAGATGGACATAAATGAAAGAACAGAAATATATGAAAATTCATAATGCTATTAGTATTAGATTCAAATATATTATTAGGAAATAAATTAATTTAAAAAGACAATTGAAATATAATATATATACTCTCTCCTATTTAAGGTAAATTTCCCTATTTTCATTTTCGGATATTCGAATTTTCTTCCCTATTTTCTTATTTGGATGATTTGTGTGCTCCAAATTAATGTCATGTGAGGTAGTGTGTATTGTGTGGTCCAAATTCATCCCCTTAATTCAAGACCCAAAATGAAAGGGGAAGCATACCTTGAATAGGATGAAGTAGCATTTATAACTTGAAAATTTAACATCATTTATTGTTCTTAATTAAAAATGATGATGTAATTGTGATGTCAATATGATTTATTTATCTTTTAACCGTATGTAGTTGTTGTGAGAGTAATGAAAGTAGTTAAGTAACAATAGAACCGAGGGAGTAGTAAAAGTAACATGTTAGTAGACTAGTAGTGGGAATAGCGATGACATGGTGTATTTTAATTAAATGTTTTATATATTGCAATTTAAAATACTTTTAATTTAAACTAAAGAATTATAATTTGAGAAAGTTCAGTCTATTTTATTTATAATTAAAACTTAAACATCATTATATATAATTGTGTTAAACAAAAAATGGACAAATTTCGATCACATAACACATGTTAGACACAACCAAGACATTAGAATAAGTTAAGTATGGACCCTATATTTGATACATAAACCTTGTGTGTTATACATATAAAAAAATTGAATATATGTATAAAAATATATTCACATTCTTTTGAAGAAATATTAATTGATTTGAAAAATAATGTATCGTGGAAAGATCTAATTAAGAACTTAATGTCTATTGCTACATCATTAGAATATATTTTATTTTAATTACTTTGAAATTTGATTAGTTAAAAAGTTATTACTAAAATCTATATCATGCATATAACAAAAAGGAGAAGAAATTCGACATAACGAACAAACAATGAAAAAAAATTCATGACATATATGTTTTTGACAATAATAAATCATGTCGCGAACCTACTAAATCAAAATACATATCACGAGTTCAAGTGGGTATAAATAATGTACTAACGAGAATATATGTGCACTATGACATGACATCCATATAAATATTTACTAACAAAATAATGATATTAAAGACATTTGCGAAAAAATATATATAAAAAAGATACCTCTTTTTATTTAATTAATTATCTTCCAATAAATATTATATACTTTATTTATAAAACATTGACCATGCATAACTGACTATATGAGCCTCTTAAAATTGCATATGTACTCAAAAATCAGCTAATCAAATTATGGTAATCACTTAGTTCAATAGTCAAAGTAACAATATTAGAACCGGGAGTAGTGAAAGTAATATAACAACAACGGGAGTAGTAAAATTTTCAATATTAATGCGTCATTAGTGAAAGTATCAATAATTACGGTGGGAGTAGTGAAAGTAACAATAATTACGACGGGAGTAGTTAAAGTTTCAGTAGTAATAACGACTGTAATAAAAGAAACAATACTAACAATGAAAAAAGTATATATGAACAATTAGCCGACCAATTGATTAAAGTAAAATATTAATAAAGGAAGTAATGAATTGTCTAGTAATTTATTTTATCATAATTTAAGATATGTCATAAGAAAATTTATTGATGATAAATTTATGAATTATACAACTTTAAAGTATATATTTAATTAAAATAAATTTTAATGATAAATATAGGTAGCCCGGCGGAGTCGGGCACCAATACTAGAGACTAAATATTCAAACATACCGCGCGAAGCACGGGATACTCCGATACTACCTAGTCTTACTTATATTAATGGGGAAGAGAAATGGAGGGAATGGAGAATGGAAGATATCATTTTCTCTCCAAATCTTACTTATATTATGGAAAAATAATTTGGCTTAGATGACAGAAATTGAGGGATTCATTTCCCCCTTCAAATTGCTCCACCTCCATTTAGCTAGCGAAACAACAATGAACTTCTCACCCCTCGCGTTTTCTCCCTTCCTTCTATCCATACACACCCTAAATGTATTTTAATGAATGTTGATAGTGGTCGTCTTTGGTGGGTTATTGGAGTAATTTTTGTTCCCTCCAAAAATACAATGCTCATTACACCTAATGACCTAAACTGTTATAATATTTCATTTTATTTCTCGTGTATTTAGAATTTTTGAGTTATTGTTACCATAACAAACATGAATGAAAAACAAAAGAGATTCATTTTATTCTAATCTCTTTCATTTCCCCTTTCCCCCCTTCCTCATTGTCCTTTTCTTTCCCTCATTCGAATCAAACGTCCTCTGAAAAAAAATTCACCATAAATGTCATAATTAATTTGATAATGTTTGGATTTTTGCCAAAGTGGCCAATTTTAACCATATCGGATATTCGGTTCCGAAATCTCATTTTTGAGTATCCTTATCAGATACGGATTTTCCGTTTATACCGGATGCCGTATATCCGAAAACTGCATATACGATATCCAGTTTTCATACTATAAATCTCTATTGCTTAATGCCATACTATGTTGCTACCATTTGGCAGGGGAAGACCGCAGAACCATAGTTGAAAGTATCCCTCGGTGGATGTGTAAGGAGACGTTTGAGAAGATGACAGCTATATCATTAATGTCTGGCCATGATTTTTCTCGGTTGAATGGTGTGAAAGCCCCTCTACTTGAGATCTTGTTATTGAAAGGCGACATGTCCTTAACGACTCTACCTTGTACTTTTTTTGAGGGAATGGAGAATTTGAAGGTTTTAAGTTTGTCAAATATGAACTTTAATATGGGGTTACCGGAGTCAATGGGACGATTGCATTATCTCAAAACATTGCATTTACACTATTGTATATTGAAGGATGTTAAATTGATTGGTAAGTTGGTGAACCTTCTTGTTCTGAGCTTCCGCGGATCAATTTTGGAGGAGTTAGCGGTTGAAATTGGGGAATTGTGCGACCTTAGGTTGCTGGATATAGAAAGTTGTAAAGGTATGAAAAGGATCCCAGCTAATATCTTATCCCGTTTATCTAATTTAGAAGGTCTTTACATGTTCAATGGTTTTGATGATTGGGGGGGTAACCATGCAACTGGAAGTGAGCTTGATACGTTGTCTCATTTGAATGTTCTTGAAATGGAGGTATCCAAAACTGAACAATTGTTAACCGTGAATAATGTCCAGCTGATCGAGCAATTAGGGAAGTTCCAAATACGTGTTCGCCGTTCTGACGGAATTCATAAAGAATTACCTTCGTTCCGTTATGTCTTGGAGCTAATTGATATAGATCCAAGTCCAAATAACGGGTTACGAGCGTTGCTAAAAAAAACCGAGTGTTTGGTACTGAGTGAATGTGGAAGGCTCACCAAGAATGTTGACCCCGAGTTGAACGAGGAGGGTTTTAAGGACTTGAAGTATTTAAAAGTTGAACGGTGTAGGGTGAAATCTGTAATCAGCTCAAATGAAGAGAATGAGTCAATGGCCTTTGCAAATCTGGAGATTTTGGAGCTCCAATATATGTACGACTTAAAGATGATATGTGATGGGAAAGCTTCATTAGGAATATTCTCTAATCTCCAGCGCCTCAAGTTATTTGATTTGCCCAAGTTGGAAAGTGGGTTATCTCTGACTTCCGCTTTAGTTAACTTGAATGAGATTTCTGTTATGATATGTCGATCATTGAAATGCGTTGCTTATAAGGATGCAAAAAACGAGACAGAAGTCGACATGTTTCCTCGTTTGAAATCACTTCATCTACGTTCGATCGAGAGTCTATCCAGCTTGCTGGGTCAATCAGGCAATGAGGTGTTTGCTCTCTTCAATGCAGAGGTAATTAGGTCACAATTATTTTATATGAGAATGGATTTTTTTTTAATCTCGAAAAGATTATCAAGACTACTTCATTAAAAATCGTAACAATCAATTTATCTTTTGATTTCTCATTAAATAATCTTGAGAATCTTTTGTCACAAGGGCTCTTAAGGCACGTGTTAGAAAAGACCGAAAAACGAATATCCTCCGTATGTATAAAATAAGGAATTAGTGAGTAAACATATTACTGAAGAAAAACGAGGTGATTTGTACATGAAAAAAATGTGTTTTCCCTGCAAAAACCACAAATCAAAATTAGATTTGGGTGAATCAAACGTTGGATTTGTAAATATAAGAGAACATAAATTATTATTATTATTGTTAGGGTTTTTTTGTCAAACACAACCTTTAAAAAACTTTTTCTTTCAAACACCACCTTTAAAAAAACTATTTATCAAACACAACATTTAAAAACCATTTTATGTCCAAACACGACAATTTGGCCGGACTTTGACCAACTTAAATGATTTCCGGTGATGAGTCAGCATTACTTGGGTTCTCACGGGTGAACCATTTATCCCTTCATTTCCCTATCTCTTCCTTTTCACTTTCACTCTTCCTTTTCACCCCACTCTTCATTTTCACTACCCTTTCACATCTTTCTTTTCACTCTATTTAATTCTTATCTTTTTTCATAATCCTTATTAATTAATCAACTTAATCCATATCATTATCTTGTATGTTTATCGAAAGAAACCTGATTGGGTCTTCTAATTAATCAACTTAATCCATATTAATTAATTAACTTAATCCTTAGAAGCTTTAATCTATAGTCATTTCCTCAATTTTAGCCTCACAACAACACTTTTTTGTCTTCTAATCGCTCCAATCTCATTTTTTGTTCCGCAATTTCCGACTTCAAACCCTCAACTTGACTCAATATATCAATATTATTTTCTTAAAAATTATATTTTATTATAGTTTTATAAGTTAATTGTTATAAAAAATTTATAAAAATGACATTAATGTGAACCCGTGCATCGCACGGGCATAAAATCTAGTTAGTGGTAAATAAAGGTTTTTTTTGGGCAACGGTAAAGAACGAGGATTTATTGGTTAATAGCCCATGGGGTTTTTTTTGCAACGGTAAAGAATGAGGATTTATTGGTTAATACCCCATTTGGCTAACCCATGGGTTATCTTATTAAGTCTCCTCGAAATAAAATTAAAATTTAAGCAGTGAAATGAGAGACTGTAGTTTCTAATGTCTTCAAGAATTTCATGCAATTCATGATAATCTTCCTCTAATCTGCAAAGCTGATAGAGAAGTTGCAAGCAATCGGTTAAGACGTATAAGTGATAATGACGTTCCTTTAGTGCCCATGAAAGGATGTCCCTGATCCCAGTAGCTTTAGCTTGTAGCGGTCCCTCAGACCATAATTTTCTGCCGTCTCTGTGAATAATAAAAGGTTGAATCCAACAAATAGGCCTAAAAATGCAATATTCTTTGAGATCTTTCAAAATCAGTATTTAGGACTCAAACTGTAGTTTCATCGCTACCATATCATTAACTGGTATTCGGTACTCTGTTTGTAACAAACCGAAAAGATTCACAAGGATTTTATTACTCAACTAATTTGATTGCTTAACAATAAAAGTACAACAAATGTATATTTATCACCAACAATGATTTTTTCTTGTTAAATTTATGAGATCATGATTAAGGTCTAACATGTGACCTTTTAATATGTGCCACAGAGCAAGTATCCATCTCTTGAGAATTTGAAGTTGTCACATAATTATACAATTCAGACACTCTGGATTTCGGCATGTTACGTTCCCGGCTTTCAGAATTTGAAGTCTTTACATATTGAAGGGTGCAAGGAGTTGCGGAGCTTAGGGTCTCCATCTATATTCGCTGCACTTGTCCAACTTGAACAACTCAAGATAATTAGTTGTGACAAATTACAAGAAGTCATAAGCAGAGAGACAGAAAGGGGCAAAGTTCTTGAAAAAGCTATCAATTTTCGAAAATTAAAACATCTTTCCTTGGAAACATCCTTGGAAATTGAAAGGTTCTATAGAGGAAGTTATGATCTTAAGTTCCCTAATTTGCAATCACTACGTTTGTCAAGGATCGATAATTTCACTAATTTTGACGGGTCAGAAAACTCAACCACATTATTCTCTGATAAGGTAGTATTCTCATTAGTGATTGATGAATCGTAAAATAATATATGATTGGTCTAGAATTTATAAACGAGAATTTAACCTTGTTGCAAACTTATTGTTAATGTGCAGCTTCAATTTCCATGCCTAGAGGAACTGGACGTACAAAAAGTGTCAAACAATGTTTTGAGGCTATGGAATTGGTCTTCATCACTTATGCAAGGCGAAACAGAAAACGGTAGCATCTCATTAAACCCTGTTCCAAACTTGCAAATATTAAGACTTGGTAAGGTCGATGGGTTTGTAACAATTCCTCACTCCGTGTCTCACAAATTGTCCCATTTGGAAGTCAATGACTTCGATAATATCAAATTCTTATTCTCAGTTTCAACGGGAAATGGGGAGGTCTTTTGCTCATATTCTCAACTTCCATACCTAAAAAACCTTTCTGTTAATAGATGTAAGTCATTGGAACAATTGTTTGACGGTGAGGACGATGATGTTGTTGTATCGTTTTGTGAACGTCTAATAGAAATAACGTTGCAAAGTATGCCAAAACTGGAGATTTTGCCCTTGCATTTACTTAAAAATATTCGCACCCTCTCCCTTTTTTTTTTATGTTGTAAATATGTATTCTCTGCTGATCTATTCAGTAAAGGTAAAGAACAATTGCAGCTACTCGAGAATCTTGAGATTGCATTTTGTACAAACTTGGAAGTAATAATCAAGGATGAGGTAGTTGGTGAGGGAGAAGAAAGCGTTTATAGTTTTCCACGCCTTAAGATCCTAGAGTTAAATACATTGTCTATCACCAAGTTTGCATCCAAACCAAACACGCGAATACAATTTCCATCACTTGAAAGTATTGAATTGGTGTGTTGTTATGAAATCAAATCATTTTGGTCAGGATCCTTTATTGCTCCAAAACTAAAAGGAGTGACGGTAAGAGGGTGTGATGATATTCAGTGTTTTTTCTCTGAAAAAAGGAATGAAGTTCGGGAACTGTCACTATTAGAGAGGGTGGAGATTGATTCTTGTTCAAGCTTGCTGTCATTTTCCTCCGAGCCTTTAGTTGCACCCAAATTGCATGACGTGACCCTAGCCTATTGCAGCAAAATGAAGTGGTTTATACGGGGAGATTCAAATAATAATGATATTGTGGAATTGCCGTCCTTGGAGATTGTTTATATAAGAGCCTGCCATGGTATGAAAACCTTCTCAACAGGAGGAACGAATGCTCCGAAATTATGTAAATTGGAAATCGACGAGAAGGACTATTCTAAGCGTGCAAATAAGGAGCTGCAATTTATGTTGGCAAACCTGACCAATTACTACAAAAGGTATGGAGTATTATTACTTGTTAAAAATCAAATTCCAGATATTATTATGTTTCTTATTATTACTTGTTTGATGCAACGGTCAATGTAAGTCTAATGCTTATTAGTGTCTGGGGGTAATGTTAGCATCTTGATGAGTTCAACAAGAATGACTTTACCCAATGCCTCAATGGCTTTCGCAAATTGCAGGATAGGGGAAGTCGGATGTACGCAATCTTACCCTTGTATTAACAACACAAAGAATGACTATTTTCGAGTGACCCAAGATGAAAATTTTGTCGTAAAGTATATCGAATGACTAGTACTTCACATAAGAAAGAAACGCAATCACTTTAGTGAATCATTTTTGCTTTATTCCATCATAATTCGGAACCAAGAGTGATGTTTTGGCTCCATAGAAAAATGAAAAATTTAAAACTTAATACTAGTACTTAATTAAATTGATTGTTTTGAGAAATCTAGAAATTTTGTTTTCCGATAAATACGAATTTAAGTCTCGTGTTAATGAGCATACTCATTTGACTCATGTCTCAAACAGAGGAAAAGAGGAAGAGGAGGGTGGCCAAAGTGCTGGAGAAATGGAGGAGCTACAAAATGATGGAACCCAAGACGAATCAAACAATGATGGAGATGAAGAGCTGGAGGAGCTACGCACTGAAGTCTGAAGAGCTAGGCATTGGCAAATCCCAACAAGAACAAAGCATGGAACGAAGGAGATGAAGAACTGGAGGAGCTACGCACTACACTGAAGAGCAAGGCAATGACAAATCCCAACAAGAACAAAACATGGAATGACTGAAGAAGACTCATAATATTATACTCCCTAATTACTAGCGCCTTTTAATAAGTATGGCATGCCCTTCTTTTGTTCAATTTTGCTATCAAAATACGATGTTTAATTTACGGTTCCAATAGGTAATACTGGTCAGTTTCAACAATGTTTCAGCTATATCAAACATTTGGCAGGAAATACTCGTATAACAAGCACGAAACCTGCTTCTCGTTGGAGAAAAGAGTAATATAGTTTGGGAATTGCATTCGATGAGCTATAGCTTGGTAACATTCACCGGCTCACCGCCTTTTACTATAGTTTGTCTACCGTAAAATGCTACCAATTTGAGCTTGCAGGGTTGATAGTAGACGATTAATAATTGCCTATCAGGAACTGGAACAAATAGAAGCAATGGTGGAAAAGGAGGGCGCAACAGCAAAACCATCCTGCCGCTTCCAATGTGCCTAAGAACAATGAAGAAACCGAATTTCTAGAAGACGGGGATGTGGGAGATGTTTCGGATGGTCAGCTATGTGTGATACTGATCTGTCTTACAAGGAGACAACGAGCTGCATTTGTACCGTGTGGGCAATTGGTTTATTGCCAACGATGTGCGTTATCGGTTGAGCGAGATTTGGCACCAAAGTGCCCAGTTTGTTAGCAGCCAATTACCAATTTCGTGATTTTAGGGATTAATTTGCTATTTATTTTGATTTTTGGCGTTTAAACCGAGTTAACATGCATTTTATGAGTTAAAAGTTAACTAAAAATAGTTGCATGTTGATTCTGGCCATGAAATTTTAATATGATCTCACATGCATTTCTTACATATTGTATGTAAAATTTCGTGACTTTTACTTATGTATTGCATGTTCATTGAGTTTTATACGTTAAAAGTCGATAATATGAGATTATAATGTTCATAAAATTGAAACGTCCATTTCTGGTCTTGAAATTTTTTTGTACATTTAACATTCTGATTTTGATACTCTTGGTGAAATTTCATAATTTGTTTCACTATTTTACTATATCTAATGTTTTTATTTGATAAAACCATTAAATACAAAGCTATTTGTTCATAAAATTAATTTAAATTTTTTGAGCAAATGTTTTTTATTTTTATAGTTCCTGGAATTGTTCCAGAATGTAAAAAAATTTTTGGTTTCAAATTTTATGATGTTTATATTTTATTTTGGTTTTATTTCATAATTGTTATGATTAAACCGTAATATTTAGCAAATAAAATCAAATCAATCTAATTAATGACCAACAAAATTAGTAGTGACTAATTTTGAGTTCTAAATCAGTTTAGTTAATTAGTTTGAATTTAAATGCGATTTAAATGTTGATAGTGATTTTTAATGGTTAAAAAATCAATAAATCCCGGAAAAATCGAGCTACAATGAGCATGAATTGAATCTAGGACGATTTTGGCATGAATTTTGCAGCAATTTATTTAATTTATGGTTGAATGAATGAATGTCATTTATTTAATAATTTATGCAAATTTTGTACCTAGTATGGCCTAGTTATTTTTAATCGTTATTACCCGTAATGTAAGGGAATAACGGTTGGGTTGTAATTTTATTGCGATCTCGTATCGCCGGTTTGTATAATTTAATAATTTTATTTTATAGAATAAATGTATAATAGGAATTTGTATATTTGTATATTTGTAATTATTTTTATGAAAACCGGTGAATCCCTCGAGACGGTGCCATTTTGGAAGGTGTTTCAAGTGAAGAGGCAAAGGATCAAGGAGTTGGTTTCCGAATTTGTAACTATCTAGTTAATTTGATTAGCTAGGTGGCCATACTAGGATTTTATTGTTGCTTGGTTGCTTGCTTTATTTCCGCTCATGCCAAAATCGTCACACATGCATTTTATTTACCGTTATTGTCAATTCAACGTTATTCACAATTCACCGACTTAGTTCACTTATAGGGAATTAATAACTAAATTGACAAGATCTCTCACATATTTAAAAATTGAGATTAGCCTTACCAATTAATAACACCTATGAATCCCGTGTTCATTAGGGCTACCACGCTCGTGGGTCCCTTTTTACCTCGGGTAAGTAGGGTGATACGATCACAAGCTAAAATTGGATTGGACTCAACGAGATAAGCGTTATCTTGGGACTAGGAGATGGATTTATTTGAAATCCGTCAACCAAGAGTTCTAAGGGTAGAATTAGTCAAGTAATGACTTACCATTTCTAGATAAAGGTAGCATGCGATGACTATTTTTATTTAAAAATGGGTCTTGGAATCATTTATATAATTTAGTGAGAGGTCATTATATGAATGCTAAACTTGTTAAAATGTTTTTCAAGTAAATTAACAATGAATGTTTATATATTTCTTTTTTGTTGTAGTACCATATTCGCAAATGTCAACATCATCAATCGTTGCATCCTTGGTAAAGACTCATGGTTGAGTCCGTCATGGACAAGTGTGTCCTTAAGGATGACGGAAGTAACTTCGTTGAATGGGAATCAACGATCAAGAGCGCCGCGTTATCCGATAACGTGCTTCGCTACTTGGTTGAAGAGCCCCCACCGAACCCGCCGCCAAGATCGTCCGCGGTGGTTCGGGCCGATATGACCTTTATTTAAAGGTTGCTAGTGACGTCAAGAATGTCTTGATTTGGTCAATCTCACCCAAACTCAAACTCCAATTGATCTCTCTCAATGCATATGCGATATTCACGAGGATCACTTCGATGTTTTCGCAAGCCCCTCAAATTCTCCAATATGAGGCGATTACGAAATTCTTTGACACTAAGCTTCAAAGGGGCCAAAAAGTTGGCCCACACGTGCTCAAAATGGTTGAGCACGCGGACACCTTAAAGCGTCTAGGGTGCAAAATTCCGAAGAATTTGGTGGTGGGTAAGATCCTTCATTCACTCTCACCTAAGTTCACCCAATTTAGGGTGAACTATAACATGAATGGCATGGACAAGAGTTTCCATGAACTCCATGCACTCCTCACCCAAGCGGAGAGGGACATGGAGGCTAGTGGGAGTGAACCCAAGGATGTTCTTTCCATGAAAATGAAGAACATGAACCTTGGGGTGAGGAAGGACAAGGGAAAGGGTAAGACTCTTTTCAAGAAATCCGGCAAGGGAAAGGCCAAGGTCTTTTATAAGGCCAAGCCCAAGATCAACAAACACGCGGAGGCGGATTGCTATTATTGTAATGGCAAAGGGCATTGGAAACGCAATTGCTCCAAGTACTTGAAAGACAAGAAAGACGGTTGTGTGACAACGTCAGGTAAAATTCTTTCATCACTCTATATGATAGATATTAACTTTGCTAGTACATCTTCTTGGGTATTTGATACCGGTTGTGGTTCTCACCTTTGTAATCATGTACAGGGGCTGAGGGACGTGCAAGCACTAGCCAAGGGTGACGTGGACCTGCGCATGGGAAATGGAGCTAAGGTAGCCGCAGTTTCCGTGGGCACCTACGTTCTTCTTTTGCATAATGGTTTAGAGTTGTATTTAAATAATTGCTATTATGTTCCAACTCTTACCAAGAACATTATCTCCATTTCCGTGTTAGACATGGAAGGTTTTTCATTTTGTATTAAGAACAACTGTTGTACTTTTGCTTTTAATGAAATGGTTTATGGCGAGGCCATTTCTATTGGAGGTATTTATGTTCTAGATATTGCAAAAGAGGTCTATCATGTAGAAAACAAGAAGCTCAAAGCAGGTGAACCTAATCAATCATACCTTTGGCATTGTCGTTTAGGGCACATAAACGAACGACGCATAAAGAGACTTGTTTCATCTAAAGTACTCAAACCATTCGATTACGAATCTTATGGCGTATGCGAATCTTGTCTTCTAGGCAAGATGACTCGTGCTCCTTTTACGGGAAAAGGAACACGAGCAAGTGAAGTATTAGGACTTATACACACGGATGTATGCGGTCCAATGACTATCCGAGCTAGAGGTGGTTATCACTACTTCATTACTTTTACCGACGACTTGAGTAGATATGGATATGTCTACTTGATGAGGCATAAAAGTGATGCTTTTGAAAAGTTCAAAGAATTTCAAAATGAAGTAGAAAACCAATTGAATAAAAAGATTAAAACCCTACGATCCGATCGTGGTGGTGAATACTTGAACCATGAATTTGATTCACACCTGAAAGATTGTGGTATAGTATCACAATGGACTCCTCCTGGAACACCTCAATTAAACGGTGTATCCGAAAGGAGAAATCGAACTTTATTAGATATGGTTCGATCTATGATGAGTCTAACAGAGCTTCCTGATTATTTTTGGGGTTTTGCTATCTTATCTGCAATATTTTCACTAAATCGAAGCCCGACTAAAGCGGCAAATAAGACTCCATATGAGATATGGACAGGAAAAGTTCCTTATTTGTCGTTTATGAGAATTTGGGGATGTGAGGCTTTTGTTAAGAATAAGTCTGACGATAAACTCGCACCCAAATCTGACAAATGTCTTTTTGTAGGATATCCAAAGGAATCACGTGCTTATTACTTCTACAATAAACACGAGGACAAAGTGTTTTTGTCTCGTGATGCAGTCTTTTTAGAAAATGATTTTATTTCTAAAAGACAGAGTGGGAGAAAATTTGAACTTGATGAAGTCCAAGAGCCACAAACCGAAAAGGATGACGAGGAAAACGTTCCCTCTTCGTCTGGTACGGTCATTATTCCTTCAGAACCTAGGAGGTCAAGCAGAACTAGTCATCAACCTGATAGATACCTTGGTATTATAGAGGAAGGTGATGACTATAATGTGTTACTTTTTGAAAGTAACGAACCTACTACCTACAAAGCAGCCATTTCTAGTCCCGACGCAAAGCTATGGCTAGGAGCCATGCAATCCGAAATGGATTCTATGTACGACAATCAAGTATGGGACTTGGTTGATTTACCTAAGGAGGTAAGACCTCTTCAGTGTAAGTGGATCTATAAGATCAAAAGTGGCATAGATAAACATAATGATGTTTACAAAGCTAGATTTGTGGCAAAAGGTTTCACCCAAGTTCATGGTCTTCACTATGACGAACCCTTCGCCCTAGTCGCCATGCTTCGATCCTTAAGGATTATCTTAGCGGTTGCCGCATTTCATAATTATGAGATTTGGCAAATGGATGTCAAAACCGCCTTCTTGAATGGAATTCTAGAAGAGGAAGTGTACATGACACAACCTGAAGGTTTTGTGGATCCATCAAACCCTAAGAAGGTATGCAAACTTACGAGATCCATCTATGGTCTTAAAAAAGCATCCAGGAGTTGGAATCATCGTTTCGATCATGTAATTAAACAAAATGGTTTCACTCGAAGTGTCGAGGAACCATGTTTATACATGAAGTTTAGTGGGAGTAAAGTAACTTTTTCTAGTCTTGTCTGTAGATGACAATACTACTCTTGGGAATGATATTCCAATGCTCACTTCTGTAAAAAGGAGTGGCTAGGAATACATTTCCAATGAAAGATTATGGAGGCCCAGCGTCATCTTAAGGTATCCGGATCTATAGGGATATGATCTAAATGATACTGCATAAGTCAGAGAC
>JAIUZE010030542.1:0-13169 GCA_022085475.1 Heliosperma pusillum | reverse complement strand
ACCACTACCCCATCCCCTTTATTGACCAAATGCTTGAAAGGTTAGCCGGGCATTCTTACTATTTGTTTCTTGATGGTTATTCCGGGTTTTTCCAAATACCCATACACCCGGAAGACCAAGAGAAGACCACATTCACTTGTCCCATTGGAGTTTATGCTTATAAGAGGATGCCCTTTGGGCTTTGTAATGCTCCGGGGACGTTTCAAAGATGTATGACGACAATTTTTGCCGATTTTCTTGAGAAGAGTATGGAGGTCTTCATGGACGACTTTAGTGTCCATGGAGACTCATTTGATCTTGGGCTATTGAATTTGTCTAATGTTTTGCAAAGATGTGAGGAGCACAACCTCGTCCTAAATTGGGAGAAATGCCACTTTATGGTGGAGGAGGGGGTTGTGCTTGGCCACATCGTGTCTAAGAGAGGGATAGAAGTTGATATGGCTAAGGTTTCGGTGATAGAAAACTTGTCACCCCCTACAAATGTAAAGGGAGTGAGGAGCTTTCTAGGCCATGCGGGCTTTTACCGACGTTTCATCAAAGATTTTTCTAACATTGCCAAGCCTTTGACTTCTCTTCTTCTCAAGGACACCCCATTTGTATTTGATGAATCTTGCTTGAGTGCTTTTTGTAGGTTGAAAGAGGCCCTTGTGACGGCTCCCATAATCCGCTCACCGGATTGGAGCCTTCCCTTCGAAGTCATGTGTGACGCCTCTGATTATGCGGTCGGGGCGGTACTTGGACAAGTTGTGGACAAGAGGCATCATGTCATCTACTACACAAGCAAAACTCTAGATCAAACCCAAGTCAACTACTCTACGCCGGAGAAAGAAATGTTAGCCATTGTTCATGCCGTGGAAAAATTCCGGCAATACTTTGTTGGTTCTAAGGTAGTTGTTTACTCGGATCACTCCGCCTTGAGACAGTTGTTGTTGAAAAAAGATGCGAAGCCAAGGCTCTTGAGGTGGGTTCTATTACTTCAAGAGTTTGACTTGGAGATTAGAGACAAGGCGGGGTCGGAGAATGTTGTTGCCGACCACCTATCTAGGTTGACCACCGAAGATCATGGGTTGAAGGATGAGAGTGGCCCGATCAATGAGTGGCTTAGAGAAGATAGTTTGATAATCATTAGTGGTAAATCACCATGGTTTGCGGACTTGGCGAATTTTATTATGAGCGGGTTCATTCCGGAGGAGTTGGATGCTAGAGCTACAAGGAAGTTGAAGCATGACTCAAAACGCTACTTTTGGAATGACCCACATCTTTTTCGCAAGTGTGGTGATGGCATGTTTAGAAGATGTGTTCCGAGGGAAGAGGGAATGGAAATAGTCGATAGGATTTACAATTCGGCCTATGGGGGCCACCTTGGTACATCTCGCACCATTGCAAAGGTGTTACAAGGTGGTTTCTTTTGGCCATCGATGTTTAAAGATATCCACTATTTTGTCAAATCTTGTGATAGATGTCAACGAACGGGGAACATAAGCCAAAGAAATGAGATGCCCCTTAACAATATTCTTGAGATTTAGCTTTTCGATTGTTGGGGAGTTGACTTCATGGGACCATTCCCAAACTCTTGTGGGAATGAGTACATTTTGGTTGCGGTGGACTATGTGTCCAAGTGGATTGAAGCCGTAGCTACCCCAACAAATGATGCTAAAGTTGTTATCAAGCTCTTCAAAAACACTATCTTTCCAAGATTTGGGACCCCGAGAGTGGTGATTAGTGACGGGGGTTCACACTTTAGGAAGAGCACTTTCAAGATCTTGCTCTCTTCTCATGGTGTCACTCACAAGACCGCTCTTGCCTACCACCCTCAAACAAGTGGGCAAGTAGAGGTCTCAAACCGTCAAATTAAAGCCGTCTTGGAGAAGACCACAAGCAAAAGTAGAAAGGATTGGTCCCAAAAGCTCCCCGATGTGCTATGGGCTCTTCGCACCGCCGTCAAAATTCCTCTTGGCACAACTCCCTACAAGCTTATCTATGGCAAGGCTTGTCATTTGCCAATCGAGTTGGAGCATAAGGCATGGTGGGCCTTAAAGGAAATGAACTTTGACATCGACATGGCCGGAGAGAGACATTTTCTCCAAATGAGTGAACTTGAGGAGCTAAGACTTGATGCCTACGAAAGCTCAAAGATTTACAAAGAGCAAACGAAGAAATGGCATGACGCCAAATTGGTTGATAAAGATATAAAATTGGGTGATCAAGTCTTACTCTATAATTCTAGGGTCAAATTGTTTCCGGGGAAGCTACGGTCGAGATGGTCGGGGCCCTTCAAAGTTATTGACATATCACCTCATGGAGCATTTGAACTTTGGAGTGAAGAGGGTGGCAACTTCAAAATAAATGGCCATAGAGTGAAGAGATACTTTAATGGAGATGAGAAAGGAACAGTTGAAGTACTCTTTCTTGGGGATCCACTTCCCGAGGAAGAGTCTTGTTTGTAAGTTCTTATGCTTTGATAGGTTTGGTGGAGTTCCTCAACAACCACCAATTTTTGTATATAGCATGCATTTTAGGAGTAGTTGTGAAGATTTTAGATTGCATACTCGGGTATCTTGGTCTTTGGAAGAAGTCTTTGGTAGGATTGAAACAATTGTAGTTGGGTTTGGTTCGAAACCGTGTCATTGGGGAAATGTTGGTTGAGTCGAGATTGTTGGTGACTTAGGAAATTTTTCTTGTGTACTTGAAGAAGAGGGGAATAAGGGAAGAGTGCTCTAGGCCGGGCAGCCGGCGGCCGGTGTGCTGACCGGCCCAGAGCACTCCAGAAACTACTATTGAAAAATAAGAATTGAGGAGCAGGTGCTCCAGGCCGGGCAGCCGGCGGCCGGTGTGCCGACCGGCGTGGAACACATAATCATAGAAGTTAAAATTTTTGAAATGTGTGAGCTGTGTTCTAGGCCGGGTAGCCGGCGGCCGGTGTGCCGACCAGCCTAGAGCACAAAATCATAGAAAATTTTAAAGTTGAAAATTTTGCCCTGTGTTCCAGGCCGGGCACCCGGCGGCCAGTGCCTAGCCCGGCCCAGAACTCATCAGTGTACTATAATCATGCGACGGCTGCATTTCTTCTTTTCATTTCTTCTTTGATTTCTTTCTTTCTTTCTCCTTCTTCCTTCAAAAAACCCACAAAACTCACAAAAATCACCACAAACTCCACCAATCCACCATTAAACCTCACTAATAACCCACTACACAACACAAAAACTTCCCACAAATCAAAAACCTCAATTTTTTCCCAAATTTCCCCATTTTGAATTGATTCACCATGGCTCAACAACAACCAAGAAAGAGAACTTGGGGTCAACTTGAGGCGGAATTGGAGGCTAGACTTCAACAAGTGACGGCGGGAATGGGTCCGGATGACGACTTTCCGGATATTATCTTCAATAATGAGATTGCACGAGGTAAGTTCCAATGCTTAAAGCGTCGTAACCTTCCCCATTCCCGTTTCATTTGTAGGAATTCTATGCGTAATTTCGGCCTTGATACCGTGACCCTAGAAATTTTTGAAGGTTTAGGGATGGGGGAACTTTACGGTCAACATTTCCGTACTTACCCCCATCTTAGTTGGGAATTCTTGAGTACTTTTAGCCATGATAAAGAGCGCAATACTAGCATGGTTAAGACGGTTACTTTCCAAATTCTTAATGTTGCTTTCACCATCCCCTTGGAAAAATTTTGTAATGTTTTGGGTGTCAAGTTTCACAAAACCTATAAGGTCCCGGAAAATTTCAATTTGAATGATATTTGGACCGCAATTTCGGGGATGGAAGTTGAAAAGGGGGCTAAGAAGCCGGCAAATGCTTGTCACAATGCTCCTATTCAGATATGGCATTGATTTATGGGTTGGACCTTGTTTGGGAGGGAAGAGTGTCACAATTTCCGGGTCGATGAGCTCTCTATTTTGGCGGCTTATTTGTTTCAAAAGCTGAGTAAATTTGGGGTAAACATTGGTCACTACGTCGCTCTACACTTCAAAAAATTGTCTAATGACCCTTTTAGCCCTACCGGTATCCATATTGGGGGAATTGTTACGAAGATAGCCGGTGCACTTTGCAAAAATGCACTTGATGAGAGGAAATTGAGGTGTTTGAAGGGGAGTTCTTTGTTGACGGAGGAGTATATAACATCCAAGCTTGAGTGGGTTGTGAGGAGAGTTGAAGACGGGAAATTGTATTTGAGGGTTCGAGGGAGCAATTCCATTCCCCTCCCAAACAGTGCGGCTATGAGGGTTGTTCCCGATAGTGAGCATTATCTCCTCCCCTTAGAGGAAGAGAACCCTCCACCTGAAGATAACCCGGAAGAACAATTAGCCCCCATCACCGCTTTCAGGCGAGATCCCACTACCCCTGTCACTACCTATAGGAGAGAACAACAAGGCCCCACTCCTACTACCATGCCTTATGTGAACCCCTCTTTTATGCATTAACAACAGTGGCGTCCTTGGCCTCATTCTTCCCAACCCGAGGCATCCACTTCTACCACACCTAGCTACCCCCCTTTGGATCCTTCTTTGATTAAATTCATGGCCGATATGACTTTGGCCTCCGAGACGGCAGCTAGGGATTGAGAGACGGCAGCTAAGGAGAGAGAGGAGGACGCTCGGGAGAGAGCGTTTTTGTCTCAGAGGATGGATAGGATGTACTACGACTTGACTCTTGGCCAATACCCTTCCTATGATAATTGGTGTAGGGAGGGGTATAGGGAGCCCATTGGTCCGCATCCATCCTATTTCATGTGGCCCGAGGGTGGGTATGATCAAGGTTCAAGGGTGTTTGGGGACTTCAATGTCCAACATGATTACTATTCTTCGCCGGTTTTTGCTCAACCGGTAGTTGATGAGGAGGAGGCGGATCCCGAGACGGCGGCCCAGAATGCCGAGTGGTTTGATAGGATGGGTCCTTGGTTCGAGATTTTGGATGGTACCGGCTCTGGATCGGGAGCCGGGGGTGTAGATGAGTCATATGCAGCGGCCGGAAGCGGCCATTTTGATGCTATATCCACTGATTTTAGTGGATTCTCCTGAGACAAGACACCCGTCAGTATGATCCCTTTAATCCAAATCTTCATCATGTTTTTATTTTTGTATGCATTTAGATACTTGTAGTATATCCTAGTTTAGTTATCCATTTAGTTGCATTCATTTAGGCTTGCATTAGAATTTAATTTTGTAAAATATCGTCACATGTTAAGTCTTGCATCCATATAGTGTAGTATGCATTGTATTTGTTTTGCACATTTAGACTAGAATCATGCATTTGCATTTTATTCGAAAACACCAAAAAAATTGAAAACTTTCCAAAATACCAAAAACATGTTATTTGTTTTGAATTCACCCCTCACACCGTGTATATACCTAAGTGTGGGGAGGGAATTCCCAAAAAAAAAAAACCCCAAAAACTTGTTTTATTTTTCTTTTTTCCCCTCTTTTCATATTTGAGTCACTTACTCGAGGACGAGTAAGACTTAAGTGTGGGGAGGATTTTATTTCTTTTGTATATATCGTTGATATTTGAAAAAAGTTGAAAAATGCCTAAAAATCGAAAAATTTGAAAATTTTCCAAAAAATATATGTTTAGATTAGTTTGTATATAGTTTATTTTGTATATATTGCCGTGTGTTTCTTTTTATCTCCATCCAT
Source organism: Heliosperma pusillum (assembly GCA_022085475.1). Lineage (NCBI taxonomy): Eukaryota > Viridiplantae > Streptophyta > Magnoliopsida > Caryophyllales > Caryophyllaceae > Heliosperma > Heliosperma pusillum. Next base: position 7,528 of record JAIUZE010030542.1, on the reverse strand, counting down.
AGGTGCGCCCCACATCATAAGAGGCACGAAAAAAGGAAAATGAAGACGCTTTGGTGAGATCTTTCCTATTTCTCTTCTCCCTTATCTCCTTTTCTTCTTACTTGAGGACGGGATGTGTTGATGACGATGTTGTGAATTTTGTTGATTGGCGTGTGTGCCACTTGTGTGCTGTTAGGAGATAACATTAGCTTGTGTGTCATATAGTCGGTTAGAGCATGTGCATTTAGGCTGTATATATGCTAGATTGCATCATGGCATATAGTTGCATTTAGAAAAAAATGATTTTATAATTGTCTCTTTGGAAAACTTGTTGAATGTGCATAGTCCCTTTTTGCTACTTTTTTATTCATAAAGTGTTCATCTTAATCGTGGAATTTTAGACGCCCTGGGTTGTGCATTTCTAGTGAGTTTTGACCCGTCTACTAATGTCGAGTCACGAGTTTGCGCTTATTCCACCTCGACAACCTCAATTGATGTGAATATTTCGATGGTAGAAAGGATTCTTAGGTGACGGTACTTGTTATGAAACCAACCTTGATTCATTGTTCTTCCACTTTTGCTCAACAAAGGAAACAAATCAAACAAGCTACAAATATTGAGTCAAGTATCATGTTTTCTTGTTTTCGTCGAGGAAATGCAAAACGGAACTTCTAGGGATTCTAGTGGACCCATATCTAGGGTCCCTTTCGATGCCACTACGGTGGGGATACCCCTATTGTTGGTTTCGACCGCATGTCCTTGACGGAAACCGTGTGCTTTCATGCCAAAAATTGCAAATCAAAATGCAATAAGAAAGAAAAAGAAAAAGAAAGCGAAGTGCCGAAATGAAAATTTTGCAAGCAATTAGACTCAAATATCCTTTTCCTTTAACTCTTCTTGGATCATTTGCCCTTGAGTTGCATAGTGAGGCGGGACGACCCTTGCATGTCATTTATTTGAGAAACGTGAATTCCATATGCTATTGTGCTAACGTCACGAGGATTTCATTTCCATCTTCCATTTTATTGCTTTTGACCAAGCAAATAGTAGACGGGCCTCAAAATTCTCATTAGACTTGCACCGCTAGGAGGCGAACATTTTTCCATGCTTTATGATACTAGTGGCTTATAAGGATCATGCATTATTTAGACGGTTTTCCTCTTAGATATTTCCGTCATATGGATGAGGCATGTGATTATTCTCTTGTTAGATGCATCTTAGTCGTGTTCTTACGTGCTTATCATTTGGAAGTATCGCGATTTTGAGCAAGCCCCCACTTGCCTTGCAAGGAGGTACTCTACCTCATGAGTATCTCGTTGTGAGTTGAAGGGACGGAGGAGGCCCGCTAATTGCCTACCGTCGGATATTATTAGTGATTTAGGTAGTAGCCTTAGTATTAGTGTAGTGATTGAATAAGGGTACATATGGGTCTCGAATCTTGTTTACTTACTAGAGGACGAGTAAGTCTTAAGTGTGGGGAATTTTGATAAGCATTTAATTAGTTACATTTTTCCTCTCATTTTCATCCCCATTTTAGTCCGTTTACACGGATATGCGTGCCTTTAATTGCATTTTGCTTCCCGATTTCCCGTGCTATGAATGTCGATCTCAATTTGTAGGAATTAAGGCGGAAATGAAGAAATCGGAGCATAAAGGCCTTGTATGAGTTGGGATTCGGAGATGAGAAGAAGAATGAAGTAAGGAAGCCCTAGGTGGCGCAGGCCGGTCCTCCGACCGGCGGCCGGCCACCCAGCTCAGACCATCACTCACAAAAGAATGGAAAAAGAGAAGGAGGAGAAATAGGCCAGGTAGCGCCGGCCGGGCACCCGGCGGCCGGCCTACTACCCGGCCTGCGCAACATCAGACAATATCCGAGAGATCTTATAGTGCTCCAGGCCGGTGGGTCGCCGGCGGCCGAGCACCCGGCGTGGAACCCTTTTTCTCATACTTAGAATATTTTTGAAGACGAGAAGAAGGAAGACACTGGTGTGCTCCAGGCCGGCGGCCGGTCGACCGGCCTGGAACACAACTCCGCATTTTCGCCCCCTCTTCTATTTTTCTTTCTTAATTCTGAGATACCTATATATACCCTCCCCCTAATTTTTGTAAGCAGCTTTTCATGAACTATTAGCACAAAACCCTAGAAATTTTGTAACCTCTATTACTCACTAATTACTCTCCTAATCGTTCATTAATTAAGTTTTATTTCTCAATTCAAGTTAGTAGATCTAGTCTTTCTTAGTAGAACTATCATAGTCTTGGGTTTGTATTGAAGATTTTGGGTGAAGACATTCTCTCTATTCATTAATACAAGCTTTGTTGGTATAAATTTCTCATCTTTTAGTTGATTATGCAATTTATTTCATTTCTAGTTAATTAATTGTAATTTTGATTGTTATCATTATTCATTTCCATAATATGATGTTCATTTCATTATTCCTAGTCTTTAGTTGTTTGATTTCCTATAACATGAGTGAGTAGTCTCCTTCTAGGGTTTAGGGGGAGCCTAAGGGAGGATTATGTGGGATAATTGGTTGGGTAATTAGTGAACTTGTGGTAATAATTTGAGTATTACCCATAGGCACACTAGATGTTTGATGAATTGTGTAAACGAAAGTTGCCCACTTTATCAAGTATCGTTTGATTATCTCTTAAGCGACGGTGGTAGAGTTGATTAGACTAGTGTTTATATGAGTGATTTGAGACAAATGCGATGGCTTTGTTGAAGATTATTAATTGTTGAGACATTAGCAATTAATTCTACTCAAACTTATTACCCGTTTGCTAATAACTTGACTAACCCATTAATGCCCCTAAGGTGAACCATTTACCTTAGTTTTCCCATTAATTGTTTTTACCATATCATTTTAGCAATTTCTTGCATTTTCTATTTCTTAGTTGATTTTCCCATCCAACTCTTATTAAGCTAGAATAGGACTCATTCAAACTTGTAGTTGACCCCTCCATCCTTGTGGTTCGACCCCGACTTCCGCTATCGCATTAGTTGGGTTTTATAAATTGTTTTTGCTTGAGCGGTACGCGACAAACCGCTCATCACACATATATCACACCATTTGTCCCAACTTCATGTTTCACACAAATGACATAACCATTACTCCACTTTAGTTCCATACTCATCTCCATTTCACACATCCTCAACATTCAACATAGTAACCACATCAAATACACATATACGTCCCAACACTTCCCATGGTGACCGAATAAGAGCTATAGGGGCAAAAGTGCGGTTTCAGGACGTCTCCCAAATCCTTGCGGTAGCTCAGGGTTCATTTTATTAGACGCTCCTAATTCATTGGGTTAATTTGTTTTGGTTCCAAAATCGTTTGCTCCGATACCACTTTCCGAGGTAGTACATATCAAAACTCACAATAAAGAAACAATACTTTATTAAATCAATGGTTTAAACTTTAATACACAATCCTAAACTAGAAGGCATACCGTCTAGACCAAAATCCAAATGTTACAATAATAATAAAGTATTGTGTAGTTTAACTCTAAAAGACTAAGCGGAAGCTATGACTCGATATTGTGATCTCATCCTCATCCCAGCTCGGCTCTACGGATTTACCTACTGATCACTTGCTCACCATTCTCCAATGGATCACAACAGTTTTGGAAAACATTAACGGGGTCAGTAATAGTATATACCGACCAATGTACATGACAAGAAATAGAGAAAGAGAAACCGGAGGGCCACCGCAGCGGTTACCTCAGCAGCCTCAGGTTACCATCAATGATCTGCAAAAACCACCAATTGACCCTAGACCGCAGCCATAGGCGTCGAAATTCCATCTCACCGCAGCGAGACAACCCGGAACATTAATGTGCACATCCCCCTCGTAGCGGGAGAACTACGAGAGGCGAACTCGGGGTGTGAAATCGTCTCCCAACAGATCACCAACATAGTAACCATAGTAACAACCCAAACTCCAATCCCTAACTCCATCATCATCATCATCATAATCAATCAAAATTTATAGAAACATCTCATCACATCAATTAGCATAAACAATACTGAGTAGGGAAACCCTACCTTATACGCAAACTGCGCAAAGACAAGCAATCAACTAGAATTCCTCTTCTACAAAGTCTCCTCCTAATCATGCAAGAATTACATATAATCAATACTAATCCTCTTCCATTTTTTCCCCTATTCCACTAGGGTTTATAGTTATTCAAATGAAATCACAAAGTAAAAGTACTTACCGATGCAATCAATAAAGCAATGAGATCTAATCCGGCACGGAATGATTAAGGTTGATCTAGAGAGGTTTAAGAGAGTTTTTGAGAGAATTAAGTTTTGTGATAATGAACGTAAAACTTTAATTATGACTTAATCTCTTCTTAATACCCTTAATCAAACCGTCCGCGAAATATCCTCACACTAGTGTACTCGATCGAGTATCATATGTACTCGGTCGAGTACGACTTACTTGGTCGAGTGCTTACCACACTCGCCTGAATACCCTAAGAACATAATATTACTCAAACGACAAACCAAGTTACTTGGTCGACTACAATCTACTCGATCGAGTGCCTAATCCACTCGGTCGAGTAAGCTTTACTCGGCCGAGTGGCAAGTACTCGGAAATACGAAGTATTACAACGACCCATAAGCCTTACCCATGTGAATCATAGTCCATCACGGCTCAAATAAGATAGAGTAGGGTTCAGGTTTGAACATATATGAAAACCCAAGATAACATGACAAATCATAAGTCGGTTTACTAATCAATAGAGAAATCATAATAATATTCAAACTAAATAAATTTAAACCTTAATCTATTATAAATACTTATCGTTAAAAATATTATTTAGAACTGTATTCAAAAAACCGTTTTGAAAAACTCAAACAGCTGTACTGTACCTTGCAGCTCCAAATTTATAGTAACTTTACCTCTAACTTTGAGCTTGTTAAGTAAGGTTGTAGTGAAAACAACTATAACTCTACTTCCCAAAATTAATATTGAGATTACCGTTTATTGGATGACGACCTATACTATAAAATCTTCATGGAGATCTTGATCATCACTTTACTAAAATCACGAGCTCTTCATCTAGAGCTCTACTAGCTTCTTTAAGACTTCATCTTTGATCTTGAGCTTGATTGTCACCAATGTTATAGTAGAACCACCTATAACTTTGCTTCAGCACTTTCAAAGTTATAGTACAATAACCTATATCTTAGAACCACCTTTGCTTCACAAATCATCAAGGTTATATCTAAACTAGCTATAACTTCAAGTACCAAACCATGCTTAATGTATCACGACTTAAAAAAACATTTACAAGCACAAGCATAGATAATATTATACAACATACATGTCATTATCAAAACATAATCATATAAACATATGGTTCAACACTTAGGCAATAACTCAAATCAAGGTGATTTCTACCCCCTCTTGACATCATCGAAAAGACGAGAACAAAATATAAAATGACTAGAATAACATAAACCAAAGCTAATATAATAAAGTCAAAAGTACAAATCACATAATGAAATTAAGTTCCCAAACTAGAAACCATGACATCGTCTATGGTAACTACTAAGCAAAAACTAACAACATAATCAAGTCATAACCAAAGGAAGGAATAATATGGCTTAAGACGTTGGAAGATTATAGGCTAAGTATTTATCTAGCTGAGATGTGAATTTGAGTAGGTTGAGGGCATTCATAAGGTCTATCAGTCCACCATCCACACTTAAGTCCTTAATCATAGCCAGAAGTATGACCAAAATATTTCCGATGAAACAGAAATTCGTTCAATAACACTTCCTTAACACCCGTTAATAGAACCCCCAGTGTATGTAACTCACAACTTACAGCAGCGAACACCGTTCCTAGTGCAAACAAGACTGAACTTTGCTCCATCATACGAGTCAATCCGTTCCATAAACACAGCCACGTACTTACTATCGAATCTTCACAAAAAGAAATTACATACACTCTAAGCATCAACACGATGTGTCCATCTAATCATCTTTGATTCAAAACCACCTGAAATACTCCAACCTGATGTACTCGATTTTCGACAACACTTATCAAATTATTCTTCTCCGTAAAAATTAGATTCGGTCCACTAACCTTAAGACGCATAAGCTTAATTTACTTATCACAAATACGAGTTAGAGACCGTATCTTTCAGCACCAACCACACCTTCGAGTTTCTTCTCTGTTTTTCTTTATTTTTTAGATGGTGGAACGGAAGACTGACATGGTGATTTCTTGACTGATTTTACGGTAAAACACGGTCAATAAAGCGGGGATTGGGTTTATTTGTGATGGTGACTTAAAGTATATAGAAGAGAATATCAATTGTAATTTAAATAGGGATAATATTGTGAGTGGGGTAAAAGTGTGGGTAAATAAATGGTTATAACATAATAATGTAATTAATTTATCCAACGCAATTAATATATCTGATAAGGGTAAAGTCGCGTCACCTTAATCAAAGTAAACCTAAATCACAACTAACTAATAGTCAGCGGTAAGCAAGGTATCGAATCCACAGGGAGGCGGTAGTATTCTAATCTGTTAAACTAGGTTTGTCTCTTAAGTAACAATTGCTGGGTTTTGATATTGGTTTTCTAAACTAATAATAACAATAAATAGCAAACAATAACAATAACTAATAGCAAACGATAACAATAAACGATTGAAAACAATAAGATTAAAAGTTTAGGGTCTTAGGTTTACTAGGATTATTGTTCAGGGGTAAAGGTATAATCAACTATCATGCAATAAAGTTACCTAAGGTCACAAGATCGGTCGATTCAATTATACCCTTTAGATCTATAATTTAACATGCGATCGCTATCATTAAACGAGTTCTATTCAATTATCGTAGCCTGTCTTAGTCTTAACCCGGTCGGTGTCAATCCTAATTCGCGAGACTAGTTAATTAATCCTGACCAGTAATCAAACACCTAGAATTAAAACGATAATCAAACGTTAACCATGCAATTGCAATTCAATTAATTAATCTACCCTTTCTAACAATCCTAGATCCCCTTTCAACCCTAGAAAGGAGTTTAGCTACTCTTAACAATATAAATAACAACAATAATAATTAAAGTAAACATGCTTAACAACAATGAAAGGAATAACAAAGAATAATTAAGGAACTAGAAGGTAATTAAATTGAATAACGAAGAAAGATTGAAGAATACCGATTACAAGTTGAACTAAAGACAATCGTCTTGATGAATAAAATCCAAAGGAAAAGCAAAGAAAACTAGGTTTCTAATATTACAGCATGTCTAATTATGAAAGACGAGCTTTCTTTTTATAATACAAAAAATCTAATTAATTAGGTTAAAGTTTAGGAAAATACAAAAGCCGTCGAAAAACTAGGTTGCTCGATCGAGCAAGGAGCTTCTGCTCGATCGAGCAGCCATCACCACGACTCGATCGAGCAAGGTACTGTTGCTCGGTCGAGCATCCTTCATTTTGGCTCGTTTCTTCGATTTTCTTCATTTCTTCTCTTTTGTTCTCAATTTATGTGCCTAGCCTTCTACGATCCA
>JAIUZE010030541.1:0-12082 GCA_022085475.1 Heliosperma pusillum | reverse complement strand
CCTATCTATCCTTATCGTATCTCACATGTCTATCTATATACGCATGATTTTACTTTGGTATTTCCTTATATGTACGTTTGATGTGATATGGCTGGGAGAACCCGGAGTTACTCCCCACTGACTGTGGCGTTCATGTTTTTCATGAATGAACAGGTTGCTTGCTTGGATGCCTTTTTGGATATGATGTTTTGGGGTTCGGGTGTGAGCTAGCCGGCGTTGTCCCTGGAAGATTAACCTCTAGACGATTTTAGCTTATTTGCTAAACACTTGTTCTTTGTTAACATTTTGAGAGACTCCGTCTCTTTGTTATTTTCCGCACTTCGTTGTAATATTTTGACACTCCTCGTTTTATTTAACTTGCATGTATAAAAGTTTTTAAAACTACCTATTTCCGCAATATAATTCACATGCTTGTATGTTTTATATTTCCGCATTCGCGCGGGTTGTCACGCTCGACCCAAAATTACAAAAAAAAAAGACTCGGGTAGACAAAATTATGACAAACCCCAAGAAACTAAATTAGCACGAAACTAATGCTAATGACCCTTATAAAGTACAATAAAAAGACTCAATAAACTAATCTAGACATGACATATTTGAGTGTTATCAAATACCCTCACACTTAGACTTTTACTGGTCCCGAGTAAAACTCGAGATAACTATAAACAACACGAGTCCAACAAAGTGTGTGTGTGAAGATAATGATTTATCTTCCCTCACTACGCCCTTCTTATACTCCCTCTTAAACAAACCACCAATGACAAAAACAAAATAAAAAGACTCAAATTTTTGTGGCACTATTCTCTCACACCCCCTCCTTATATCATCCCTCAAGGCTAAGACACGACATGCCACCTACTGCGACTCCACTTACCTCAACTCCTCCCTTCTTATACCTCCCAAGATTGTAGTGTGGCCATCTTTGCCTTATTCCAAGGCATAGTGAAATGACCTTCATCACCAAACATCAAGCAACTTTACTTCTTATATCAACCCCTTATTACTCCATCAATGTATAACATGGCTACTTGGTTGGCCCAAAACTACACAATTTTCATAACCAAGCAACCCAAACACAAAGTGATCCACCAATTGTTACAACAAAAGAAAATTTTGTGACAAAATGAAAAATAAACTATACTATCCTCCTTCCTTTTTCTTTTTCATTTTCTATTTTTTTTCTTGAAAATCCCTCATTTTACCTAAGGTGCCCTTACGGGTTTTCACCTTAACTTTCATTTTCTCTCATCGGTAGAACGCAACTCGATTTTTTATTATGCCCGGAATGCCCTTTCGTGTTTTCATTTCGTCCTCGGCCACCTTCCCACTTTTGCATAGGTGCGCACCCTTGTGAGTTTTCACCTAGCCGGGATTTCCAGTTTTTATTTTTTAAAGGAAGAAAAAGTTGCATTATCATTATAATTATACACAATTTGTGAGACCTCTCCCCCACACTTAATTGCCACAATGTCCTCATTGTGGGAATAAGGGTGGAATGCTTCATTAATTGTTGAAGTTAGAATAGCCTGAGGCTCCTCCTTGATCATAGGTGGCCTTGTTTCTCTTCCTCTTTTACCACTTACGCCATGGGTGGATTAAGCCTTCTTTGAGGTTGTCGGACCGGTTTAGCATCCACTTCAAGCCTAATCTTGTGTATGAAAGTTACCGGGCTTATTCCCTTAAGATCTGCTATGCTCCACCCAAAAGCTTACATATGCTTGTGAAGCAAGGCCCCCAACATTCTCTCTTGTTCCTCATTTAGTTTATTGGAGATGATAAGAGGAAGGTTATTGTCTTGTCCTAGGAATATGTACTTGAGATGGTTTGGAAGAGTCTTAAATTCAACTTTTGGAGACTTGACAATGGATGAAAGAAGCTTTTTAAGGGGAACACTTAAAGCAAAAAGCTCGGACAAGTATTGAAGCCCAGGACGCAGCCTGCGTAAGACGACGTTGGCCGCAACCTCCGACTCGGGCCGCGCCCCAAGACGCGGGTAGCGTGTCGTGCTGTTTTCGAGTTTCAACATTGCCACTATGTCTATCTCTTCATATGTTTCCAATGGTTCCTCTTTCTCCAAATCTTCAAGACATTCCTGCACATCATTCGCCAACAAGAAACGTAAACCTTCCTCTTCTACATGATTAGTAAGAGCCACCTCAAGTGGCTTCCTATCACACAACTTATACACATGATGCACCAAAGGCTCAAATATCTCTATAAAGAAGCAAGATTGCACATCATTTGGGTGTCTCATGGAGTCATAGAACCTTGAATAAGGAGGGGGGGGGGGTCCCTATCACACAACTACCCTCATATAAGATTGCACATCCTTGAACATAGTAGGTTCCTAACTTTCCATAATCCTTATTTCACACATTGTCGATAAAAAGAATCCAATATATCTTGTTAACAGGACAAGATTTCTGCAAGTTCTACGTTGGGCAACGACAAGTTAGAGGCCAGGCGAGACGTGTGGGACATGGAACGTACCCACGCCAGCCTATAAATGTATCCAAATGTTGTGCTCCCTTATCCATTTATTACACATTACGAACCTTCTCAAGATATATTTTACTCCCACGTGCCATTTGGAAACAAACTCTTTTCCAAAAAACACATCATCACGAGCAATAAACACTTTGGTTTTCCTTAGGTTGTAAAATTAATACCCCTTTGAGTCTTTAGAATAGCACAACAAAAAACATTTATTCGATTTAGGTGAAAGTTAATCAGAAAATAAACATTTTACATAATATTCACATCCTCATATCTTCATGAAAGACAACATTAGAACTTTTCTAGTCCAAATCTCAAATGGAGTCTTATGTATTGCTTTGGACGAGATATATGGGTCACGGTAGTTAAAACAAACGGCAAGGCTCAATTTACATGTAAATAAACAATTCATATGCAATCATAATATCATCATCACAAATTTCCGCTGTCATCAAGTAACGCACCCATGTGCCATCGAGGAGCACACCGTACCACCAATCGCGATGCCATAATTAAGAACACCGCCATGTCCAGGGCTCTTCGTCGTTGATACAATAGGCCCTACCGTAGCACGCCACCCCCAGACCCAAGTCAGAACCACGTGCACTGTCGCCTTCATTGCATGAATCATAAGGAGACCCCCACATAGTGTATGGACCCGATTTCCTGTAACCGCTCCATATAACCCAAACATCAATATATCACAATCACAATCAATCACCCAAACTCCAACCAACATGTCATAATACATCATAATCCACATCAATCAATCTCATACAAATAAAACGAGTAGGATTAACCAACCTTTAGAAAATAACAATCACAATCAAATGCTTACAAGGGAAGCAAGAATTCCTCTTCTACAAAGTCACCACCTACAATAACCAAATAATACAAATTACTACTATTTCCTACTCAACTACTAATTAAAACTATTTCGCCCAATTCTTACACTAACAAGTCAATAAACTATAATCTAGGTCAAACGATCGCAATTTCAATACTAATAATCATTAAACTGTAAATTACAACATTTTTTTCGAAATTTAAAACGTTCAACAACAATTTCTATCATATATAACAATTTTTTCCAAATCACACTCTAGTAAATATAATCGAAATCAATATAATCAAATCTAAACAATTTTCCATCTGTCTCGGTGATTTGTTATCTATTCGTTTTGGCACAAAGACCAAGGAAATGAGGAAACATACAGAAAATAATGATAAACTAAATGTTTGTCTCACATGGCCACTTGAAAACATTAGATTTCACTTATCAATTTGTGTAATCTTTACCAAAAATAGAAATAGATAACAATTGAGTGATACACCCCAAAATACAAATAGATAACAATTGTCTGGGACAGAGGGAGTTTAACTCAACTTAATAACATAAATCTCAACATAATAATCAATCAAATAAACATAAACATTCTAGTTACTCTAAAACTAACTTAACAAATGATTAGATGAAATTAAATGATTAAGGATGCAGATGACTTACAAGCATTGGAGAAGATGAAAGAAAGATATATAAGATTGATTTCCTCAACTAATCCAAGAACAAGATTAAGTATTAATTAGAGAGTAATTAATGATTAATTGAAGAGGTTATTAGAGGATTTATGTTATTAATGAGAAATTTGAAGGGTTAGGAAAGATAAGAGTCTTACATATATTAAATAGGACTAACGAGGATTTAAAATAGTACAATAAAGAATTTGACACTTACTCGGTCGAGTAACCAACCCACTTGACCGAGTAACTTACTCGACCAAGTAACACCCACTCGACCGAGTACCCTATTACTCGGTCGATTAAAACTATACATGACAAATCCAAAACGTCCAAAATCAAGGCCACTCGATCGAGTAACTATTTACTCAACTGAGTATATCTTACTCGGCGAAGTTATCTTGCACTCGACCAAGTAACACCCCCAAATGGCTGAGTACGCACTAGGCTCGGCCGACTACGCACTAAGGTCGACCAAGAACGCACTTAGCTCGACCGAGTAAAATCTCAGGAATTTAAACATGTGCCTCTTAGAAGTGACGCGACTATTTTTGCGCCTCTTCTAAGGGATTTGACTATGTAAGTCTTGTCTAATTACCTCGACATGCGCAATGACGAGTAGAATCAAGGATCTTTTCCAGATCTGAGGCGATTTTATCTTATCAGATTAATTTCTTTTCTTTATCCTTTTATTATACATGTCAATGTTATAATTTATTTTCTTTTCTTTCTAATCCACTTTGAATCGCTGATAATTAATGTTCATCAATTTCATTTGCATAATCAAACATTGATAGCCTATTGCTCGATATTATCAAAAAAATTTCAAGTCTTTTTTAATTTAGTCTTGTTATTATTTCAAACCATGTCTCGAAGTATAGTAAGTAATCACTCAAAACCACGTTTTTAAATAATATACTTAACAAATCGACGAATTCGATAAAACATGACCAATTACACCGTTACAAGGATCGCCTGATGTGTATATTCTAAGGTAGGATTCTCTTATATCCCATTTAAATAAGAGCCTTTAGCAAGACCTTCCTAATTAATTATGACTGTTACCATCTTTGTTGCCTGAGGTAGTAAGTATTCTAGACAAACAATACAAAGGTACTTTAAACATAAAAACTAAATAAATATACTATCTCAAAGGTTTTATTACAACAAGAGTAATATTAAATAATTACATTGTCTCAAACATAAATAGCGAAAGGCTAAAATGAATATGAAAAATTATTGTTCTAAAGTTATTTGCTAGACTCAATCAATATCTACTCGTGGCCCCGCACTCGTCCCCAATCGGCAATACACACTAGCTCTGTCTTTGTTGCCTGCTAAATTAATTACTCCCTATTTGAATGGAAATAACAGATGGATCATAACAGGTTACCCCAGAAATAGGTAACAATTTTATTTAAACATAGGTTAAATAAACTTAAACCAAAAAGTCGAGTAGGATAGTTACTCATATCATATCAACACGATAATAACAAATGCATAAGACAATAATGCAATCAAAAGATAAAACACACTTGCCCATCACGCCAACATCACAAATCATGGCATCACATGCCACATATTTCAGTTCCACGACTCTTCTTTTAACCCCGTGCATGCCCTACTATTTCATCAGCATCACAATCGCAACTGTGCATGGCTTCCCAAACCATCAAGACCACAACCACAGATGTACCTAGCTAACCAAATCATGTCCGAATAGCACAATCACTATATTACAAATTCCAATATCATTCATATCATAATAACAGTATACTTGTAAGACAAAATTTTATCATCACGAGACAACTTATAAAATATTGGATCTCATTAATGACAATGAAAATAAATCAATTTCACAATTTAAGACAATCAATTCAAAGCATAAGTCACAATAACAAGATTGAAATGTTAACCTACCTTTTCGCAAATCTTCAATGCACAAGCAAAAGCATAAAAACAATATAATTGATCCTCTATGAATGTGTCACCTACACAATCATAATTATGCATAATCATCCAAATAATCATTTACTTAACTTAGATACATCAAGTCCTAATAGTTATTACAACCCTAAAGCTAAATCTTTAACTCTACCGTTTTACTACACAGTTCAGACGTACTATAAAATTCAAAATTAATTCACTAAAATTATAAACGATGTAAGACCAGTGTTGGTAAAACCCTAACACTCTTACCTATAGTTCTTGAAATGAAACCTTTCTCTAATTGTTGACTTATCATAGTTTTATTGAAAGATTTCTAAGTAATGATTTTGTCGCATAAAAAGTATTGATTTGTGTAGATACCTCGAATTTACACCTTCCGTCAACCACCCAATGATGATTGGGCCGTATGTTTGGTATGTGAAACGATGTATGAAAATTCGTAAGTTTATCGTGAAGTGATAGCTCAAACAGTTGTGTCTACCTCTTGGTCGTCAGATACGTGCCGTTATGATCATTTTGACAGTAATTAGAGTAATTTTGGAATCCGAGTAAAAAACCGCTTCATTTTCTATAAACCGTCTTTTAAAACCGTGTCTGAACGCTAGAGAATATTCTGGATATTTTAATGTTTCAAAACTTATCTTTCTTCATAATCTACCGCAATTCCAATAAAGAAACGCGGAAATCTTTCTTTCAAAGTAAGAAACTGCTCAGGAAATAAAGCAGCAGGAGCTGCGCCTCTTCCAAGGGTCGTCGTGCCTTCTGCGCCTCTTCTCCAGCTCCGTGTACCTGTTTCCAGAATATTTTCTAGATTTCTTTCCTTGTTCGAGTTATTCCATAACTCTTCGGATTTCTCCCTATATAATGTGAGGTTCGTGTATAATTTCAAGGCACGCAAGTGTTCCGCCCATTTTCTTCTCTCTTTGAATTCTACACCTTGCTCTAAGTATTTTAACAACTACGTGCATGATCAATCGACCACGTAAGCGTTAGAGTATTAAAAACAAGCCCCAACTTTTTCGATTTATATGATGAACAATTAATTGTTTGATTTTATGGATTAAAATAAACTAATTAATTTATCAATATGTAAAGCAAGTAACGAAAATAACGAAAAGTAAAGCGAGACACAAGCGATTTTTGATATGGTTCAGTTTCACAAGTCGAAACCTACGTCCACTATTCTCGATTAATAATCTTTAGTACCTTTCTAGGGATTACAAAAATTATCAATCCACTCGTATAATCAACTATTATTATAACTCAAGGTGAGTATCGCTAGATGCTCTATACTATCTTACGTTAATACGAAAGTACAATATAACTCACAAAGATTCTCGTTAAAGAATAAGTAAGATTATGTGATGCACTATTATCCAATAACTTATTTCACGCGAAGGATTGATAATAATTGATGCGCGACTTTTTTCGTAAAAACAAAAAATAAAAATAATAAATATTTCGCTCAAAGTTTGTTTAAAATCAATTTGTAAAATTCTCTCAATTGTATGTAAAGTCGTTATGAATGATTAAGATCGAAGGAGTATTTATAGTAGAAGCATAGGAGATATAAAATCTAAAACCCTAGCTTTCTCTTTAATAAATATATTTATCTTGAATATCTCAAAATATTGTTGTTAAGATTTTATTAGAATCCTATGTTAATGTAAACAAGGAAACGTGCCTATAGGGGCCGAAATCTGAAAGTCCATAGACCTTAATTAGACTCTTCTAATTAGTTGCTAAATTACTTGTTAATTTAGTATTTAATGATCTATGTAACATGCATGCAAATATAAAGACATTTATATAAAAGAAGAAATTTCCTCACATTGATATAGAAATAATATGGGCACAACAAGAACACCTTCTTGTTGTTCTTGAGCTAATAATATGGATGAACAAGAAATCTCCAAACTAGAAGACCTCCTTCAAGTTGCACCAAGATAAACTCAAATAATCTACCCTTATTATTAACTAGATAATAAGATAGATATTATACTACTAATATTATGACTATATTACTACACTAGTAATACTTAGTAAATATTAGTATTTGAGAGTTTTAAGAGAGAAGATGAGTTTTGAGAGAAGTAAGGAAAACAAGCATGAATGAACAAATAAAATGATCAACCATATTGCCCTTTTATAGGCAATAAGGCCGGTCCATATGAGCATCACAAGGCTCTCATTTTGCTTATTTTAATCACATGCATTAGGGTGGAGTGTTGTAGTATAAGTGATGATTGTATTCTACTTGTTATGTCACTTTCAATTTGTAAGTAAAGAGTGTTAACAAGAACAACAATCATCACCTTTGTAACTACAATATAACCGGCCATTATGGCCTAGTTTGATCCATATTGATTTTTGATATTTGTCTCACAAATACTTATTTATCATATGGTTAATTATCTTGTATAATTAAGTGTTAATTTGATCATATAACAATTATATGACTCAATTACATAAATAATATGTACTTAACATTTTAAGTAATATTTTACCATTATATCACTATATAATGGGTCCCACAATGCTTAGTTAATTTATTTTACAACTCCTTGTAAATATAATTAACTAATTACCTCTATCTCAAAACCTCAACTAATTTAGTAATTTAACGATTAATTACTAAGTTAAATCTTATTTAATTGTATTAAAATAAGATATAAATTTATTAGTCAATTATCGCATAATTGAAAATAAGTTTAATCGAATTTGAGTTCTTAACTCAATTTCTAACAATTAACTCTCGTACATATCGAATATATGTAATGTACTAATTAACTGTATCGTATACAAATAATTAGTCACTATTTGGATTTCATCCTTTAGGTGTGACCGAAAGGGATCAGTTGATCACCGCCGTCAAACGACAATAACCTCAAACTCTAGTCAGCCAACCGTTATTGATTTACGTTAATCAACTGACTAATCTTATATATATAGTCAATAAATATCCCAATTATATTCCTTAATAAGATCTATTATGTGGCGCACTATTGTGGAGGACACCTACTCCAACAATCTCCCACTTGTCTGACACAAGTGTGCGTCACCGATTCTCTTGTCTCTTTATCACAGCTCCCACTCAACGTAAGGTTTCTTTCAGGTCGCACTTGCGATTGACAATATCTAGAGTGGTTTTTCTCGATAGGGAGAGTAACTCTCTGACCGGAAAATCTATCATAAATCTCTTTCCGAGCGTGACCACGAATTTACAGTAACTTCTCCTGGAGTGGCCTAAAGATGTTTTTACCCAACGTGGGTGGACAATTCCTGTTGATCCATCTACTCTGTATGATGCAGATCACCATGATCCAGAAGAAGTCCATCGGCCTTCTTTTACGGCACGACCTAGAACATCAACCAAAACCAATTGGAAACTGCACCGACTTAGATAGACGGTCGCCAGTTAAAAGAATCGACTTATAGGAATAAGATAGAAGACCCTGCCACGACCAGGCATCAAATAATTGATTTAAGGGTCTCTACAATGTCACTGTCCGACAGAGTGTCATACAGTATGTGTATGTAAACGACCAGTCATCTTCATGACCCCATGGTGCTGAACCAACCATCGATCGACTTACAATCTAGTCATTTCGAGATGTCACCTCATTGAGTGACAAGGAACAAAATACTAAGTTCGTCCTATTCACTTGAATAGGGTCCAACAATCAATTCGGATAAACAAAGTATTAAATTTAGTCAAACTAAATAAAAAGTTTAAAATAAAACACGAACAATGAATGCCATTATCATATATGAAATAATTAATACAACATTCAATTATTACATATTACATAATCTAAAGGAATTCTGGCACACATCTCAATCTCATTTTGACGACATGACCATCATGCTTAGCCTTTGATAAAGGCTTGGTTAAAGGATCAGCAATGTTGTCATCTGTCCCAACCTTACAAATGTCAATTTCCTTTCTGTCCACGTAATCTCTAATTACATGATATTTCCTAAGTACATGTCTAGACTTGTTACTAGACTTGGCTCCTTTTGCCGGAAAATAGCCACTGTGTATCACATCAATTGTGATAGAATCTTTGGCAGTAGGGACTACTGTTTAGTCCTTCCAAAATTTGCCGAATCCACACAGCTCCTTTGCTGCTTCAGATGCTGCAAGGTACTCTGCTTCTGTTGTAGAATCCGCTGTAACGCTTTGCTTGAAACTCTTCCAGCAAACAGCTCCTCCATTCATCATATAAACGTAGCCGGATTGGGATTTCATATCATCCCTATCTGTTTGGAAACAAGCATCTGTGTAACCCTTTACACGTAACTCAGTCTCGCCTCCAAACATTAAGAACGAATCCTTGGTCCTTCTTAAGTACTTAAGGATGTTCTTTACGGCTATCCAGTGACTCTCACCTGGATTTGCTTGGTAACGACTTGCCATGCTCAAAGCATATGCAACTTCGGGACGAGTGCACATCATAGCATACATGATTGATCCAACAGCTGATGCGTAAGGGATCAATTTCATGCGTACAATCTCCTCGGGTTTCGTAGGGCACTCTGACTTGCTCAAAGTGATCCCACTTCCCATAGGAATAAAGCCTCTCTTAGAGTCTTTCATGTTGAACCGATCAAGAATCTTATCAATATAAGTCTCTTGACTTAATGCTAGTATCATTTTAGATCTATCCCTATAGATCCGGATATGCGTTGGGCCTCTCCTAAGTCTTTCATTTGGAAATGTATTCTTAGCCACTCCTTTACAGAAGCGAGCATTGGAATATCATTCCCAATGAGTAGTATGTCATCTACATACAAGACTAGAAAAGTTAATTTACTCCCACTAAACTTCATGTATAAACACGGTTCCTCGACACTTCGAGTGAAACCATTTTGTTTAATTACATGATCGAAACGATGATTCCAACTCCTGGATGCTTGCTTAAGACCATAGATGGATCTCTTAAGTTTGCATACCTTCTTAGGGTTTGATGGATCCACAAAACCTTTAGGTTGTGTCATGTACACTTCCTCTTCTAGAATCCCATTCAAGAAGGTGGTTTTGACATCCATTTGCCAAATCTCATAATTATGAAATGCGGCAACCGCTAAGATAATCCTTATGGATCGAAGCATGGCGACTGGGGCGAAGGTTTCGTCATAGTGAAGACCATGAACTTGGGTGAAACCTTTTGCCACCAATCTAGCTTTATAAACATCATTATATTTGTCTATGCCACTTTTGATCTTATAGATCCACTTACACTGAAGAGGTCGTACCTCCTTAGGTAAATCAACCAAGTTCCATACTTGATTGTCGTACATAGAATCCATTTCGGATTGCATGGCTCCTAGCCATAGGTTTGAGTCGGGACTAGAAATGGCTGCTTTGTAGGTAGTAGGTTCGTTACTTTCAAAAAGTAACACATTATAGTCATCACCTTCCTCTATAATACCAAGGTATCTATCAGGTTGATGAATAATTCTGCTTGACCTCCTAGGTTCCGAAGGAATAATGACCGTACCAGACGAAGAGGGAACGTTTTCCTCGTCGTCCTTTTCGGTTTGTGGCTCTTGAACTTCATCAAGTTCAAATTTTCTCCCACTCTGTCTTTTAGAAATAAAATTATTTTCTAAAAAGACGGCATCACGAGACACAAACACTTTGTCCTCGTGTTTATTGTAGAAGTAATAAGCACGTGATTCCTTTGGATATCCTACAAACAGACATTTGTTAGATTTGGGTGCGAGTTTATCGTCAGACTATCTTATACAAAAGCCTCGCTATACCAACTTCTCATAAATGACAAATTAAGGGACTTTTCATGGCCACACTCTCTATGGAGTCTTGTTTGCCGCTTAGTAGGGCTTCGATTTAGTGAAAATATTGCCAATAAGATAGCAAAACCCCAAAAATAATCAGGAAGCTCTGTCAGACTCATCATAGATCGAACCATATCTAATAAAGTTTGATTTCTCCTTTCGGACACACCATTTAACTGAGGTGTTCCAGGAGGAGTCCATTGTGATACTATACCACAATCTTTTAGGTGTGAATCAAATTCATTGTTCAAGTATTCACCACCACGATCGGATCGTAGGGTTTTAATCTTTTTATTCAATTGGGTTTCTACTTCAT
>JAIUZE010030540.1:0-11402 GCA_022085475.1 Heliosperma pusillum | reverse complement strand
GAGTCCTAATCTCAACCGTCGAATCAAAGAGATCTAGTGGCTGAGATTAGCGTGCTATAGGTAAGGGCATTTTAGTCATTTAACAAGTTTGTATATATATCATAACTTTCAGACAAGATTCATTATTTCTCATTCACTTTCTCTCTCAAAACTCTCCAAACCCTAGTTTTCCTTATTTTTTTGTTCCTGCTCCCCATAAACTTTGTTAGTTTTTTATGCCTGATCTTGTTCTACTTCTTCAATTAGTTCTTCTCAACCAAGCTAGACAATTTGATTTCTTCTTCTTCGTCACTTTTCTATGTCAGGTATTATTCACTCTTTTTTCTTTTCAATCTTAATCGTTATTGTTATCTTTCAATTATATGCAGCTTGAACTTTTGATTTGATCATCGTTATTGTTATTTTTTGTTTTATTCTTAGATCTGTGTTGTTATGATCTATCTCTTTTATGTGTTTTTCTATTTCATGTATTGTTTTCAACATTTATCATCTCGTTTTATTATATGTAGCAGGATTTAGTACGATTTTCGTTCAGATTTATGTTTTCATTGAAGTATTACCGCTTAAAAGTTTATGTATGCGATATATTTGTTGTTTTTTCTTTTTGTAAATACATGTTATTATTTACCTAATTAATGTAAATTAGTATCACAGACTATTCTTAACAATATCGCAGGCTAAATATACTGTAATACATTATTGTTTAACTAATTAATGTAAATTAGTATCACATCTTATTCTTAACAGTATCACGAATTGAATATGATTCATATTGTTTTAATATACGTGTTCTTATCATCTCGTTTAATGTTCATCCTCTATTCTTCTATTTGTGTTTGTATATTCACTATATTTGTATGGTTTTTGTCCAGATTTATGTTTTCATTGAAGTATTACTACTTAACAATTTATGTATGCGTTCTCTTTGTTGTTTTTTCTTTTTTTGTGAATACTAGTTATTGTTTACCCAATTAATGTACACACTATTCTTAACAATATCACAGGATAAAATTTATTATAATATATTATGTTTTAACTAATGAATGTAAATTAGTATCACACGTCATTCTTAATAGTATCACGTCTTATTCTTAACAGTATCACGGTCTGACCTACATTGTAATCCAATTTGCTTTTTTCTTGTTAGAACATATTGCCTCAACCTCCATTGTAGTTAACCCTTCTTATGCTTCTGTTCTTACTCCACAATGCATATAACTTGTTGATGTGAATGCTGAAAATCACATTTCTTTGAGGTTGACCCCCAAAGGTTTTGTATTTTTGCGTTTCCTTTTGTCTTAGAATTGGTTCTAAGATGTTGTTTTTTGTTCTTTATTTTTTCCTTTTGCAGGTTAGCTAAGATTTTGTGGCCACGTTGAAGAAGTCTATAATACATCATCAACTAAACATCATCTTTTTTTTAGTCATTTCTATTATAAAAACAAATCTTTTATTCTTAGATATCTTTCCAAGTGGTTATAATTATGTACTGTATTATTTCTCCATTTTTTGTCATCATTATATTATTATATGAAGTTGTACCTCTTCATAGAAAAATTATCATAGTATCTTAGTTACAATAGCATATTTTGTCAATTATGTTTTCCATTTGTATTATGTTTCAACACTTCAAAAAAAACTTATAAATAGAAGTATCACAATTTATTATAAACTATGTCATAACTTATTAGAAACAGTATCACATTGTAGCGGAAACAATATCACACGTTATTAAAAACAATATCACATGATTTGATTAACAATAATATCACACGATGGGATTAACAATATTACCCTCTACCATTACCAATATCACGATTTTGTATTCCTTTACCATTTATGTTCATATTGTATTTTTTTTAATCTTAGACTCATTTGCAAAACAACAGTTATAAGTTGATCAACAAAACGTTTTTCGTTAGCACCCTATTTCTCTTATATTATTGAGAAAGTAATTTAACTTTTCATAAACATTATCACACCACCTCAGTAACAATATCATAGTTATATCATAATTTACCATTTCACTATGTTTATTATTAACTACACCATTTTAATCGACGACATCAAACCTTTTAAGTATCACGCTTTATCATAAACAATATAACACATTGTCAACAACAAGACAATCGTATGCCAATAACAAAAGCACAAGATACACGATACAAATATACAATATCACATGTAGTCACGCACGCATGTGTTTCTCAATATCACGAGCTATTAACAAAAATATCACACTAAATACAAAACAATATCACTGTGTCAGTTGGATTGAACTACTCTCCACCTTTGTGATACACAATATCACAAACATTGAAAAATGATATCACAATTAGTTGAAAGGAATACCAAACTTCGCCAAGAACAACCTCAGAGCCAAAAAGATTATTTGTAATGTTTATACACAATATCACTGTCATTAACATAGAGCATCACACTTTATTTACAACACTATTTGAGTAAAGAAGATACAACACTTGTTCTAACAAAAATGTACTTTCCAATACAGTTTTCCACCTCAACAACATTGTCCTCCTCAACAACATTGTCAATAAATTGTCAGATTCAATATTGTTTTGCTCCATAGTTTTCCATTCGAAGCCGATGTTGACAATGCCATAAGCTAACATTTCTAATTATGCTATTGGGTATCATCTTGTCACGAGTGAAACCTACAACATTAAATGAAACAACTGAAAATGTCAAACAATTAGATCTCATTTTCTTCATATTCAATAACACATTATACAAACAAATTCAATGATGATTAGGTACCACTAATCTTCATATACAATGATACATTATACCAGAACAATATCACAACCATTGAAATACAATATCACATCTTCAAAGATTCTTTATTCTTACGAACTTCATCATCATAGCCAACAAAGATGTTGTTATTATTCACTTCTCAGAACGTATGATCAATTTTTCAATTGCAATGTCAAACAAATTCAATTTTATAATATCAAACCCTAATTTTTAGAAATAAACAATACTAAACCCTAATTTTCATCATCAAATTAAGAAATTCATCCAATAAACAGCTACAACTTAATTATTCTCAGTAATTAGTTCAATATGTCAAAATTTAATCCAAGAACATGGATGTAACACAAAGCACTCGACAGTTAGTTCAATATTATCTATTTAATCCTATTTGATTCTTTTAATTCACCATATATACAATAATTTCTAACAAAATCAACATTCATAATCAATTTAATAGTGCATAAGTTAAAAGAAAATCGCAAAAAAAAAAAAATCAAAGAAGAGAAACAAACGTACATACCTCAGCGATTTTGGGGATAAATCTAGTGAGATTATTCAATATAGTGAACGAATTAATATAGAAAGTTGATATGCATTTGAAATCAAGTTGAAAATTTTGGATATTAGAAAGATTGAGTGAGTTTGAATGTTGAGCGTGAGTTTGTGAGATTGATTGGTTTAGGTTAAATTTTTGGAGAGAGAAAGAAAGAGATTATTGTGTGAGGTTGGCTGAGTTTTGTTTGGCCCAATTTGGCGCCTACGTGGCTCAATCTCAGCGCTCCATTTTTTTAGATCGGACGGCTATTAGTAGGACTCAAGGACTCAAATATACGAGTGGACTCACCGGATCTTGCCTCTCTCTCTCTCTCTCTCTCTCTCTATATATATATATATATATATATATATATATATATATATATATATATATATATATATATAGATTTAGGATCCAGTGGAAACGACCACTCGGTGCAAAAAGTGGAAACGAACTAACTTAGTGAAGGTGACGTATAACTACTAACTCTAATTTCATCTCCAAGACAACACACCCCCCAAATCAAATTACAACCACTCCAGCTTTCACCCACCCCACTAGAGGTGACCACTACCACCAACACACGACACCATTAAACACCATGACAACCACCAGACGCCGGCGACACCACCATCCACCCCATGTGTCACCAATGATGTCCCCAACACCACGCACGATGCCGACGACAACAAACCACCGTAGACGATCTAATTTTGATGTTGAGCTGACGCCTTCCCAACCCCTAGCAGACGTATTCCTCTATATTGGTGTTATTTAAGATCAGTTTTGATGTACCTACTTACTAATTTTGTGTATGTAGCCACAATTTAAATGTACATTAACATAGATACGTAAAACTAGTTACTAGGTACATCAAAATTGGGTTGAGATAATCAATAAGAAAAACCATAAAAACTAATTTCGGTGGCTTCAGTTGTCGTCCAGCCACATACTTTAGTACTCTTCCAATGCAGGAATTCATTTACTTTTCAGATCTCATTAGTTGCTGTCGTCGTTGATTTAGGGGTGGTGGTGGTCGTGAGTTAAACTGTTGTTGCGGGAGATCGTGCGATGATGATGGTCGACTCCTCGCTGGCGTTATGAAGATAACTGTGTATGTTGTCGGCATTACTTCGGGGTCGCCGGCGATGAGTGGCGATCCGGTGGTCTCCGACGTTATGAAGACATATAAAGGTTAGAGAACGAAAGAGAAGATGATCGACTCTGGCATAAAACTGAACTTGATGACGGCTAATCTCCTCGTTGTTAATAGTCGAAGAGTCGTCGGCGATGTTCACGAAGAAGTAAGGGACTGATGGTGGATTGGAATATTTTGTTTTGTTGATAATTTGGGTGGGTTATGGGGTTAATAGGTTAGTTTGTGTTTATTGATTTTGCAAATGACGAGAGAGTGAGGGTGGGTTTAAATGAATTAATGAATGTTTCCACTTTTTGCACCGAGTGATCGTTTGCACCGGATCTTGACTCTATATATTATATATATATATATATCAATATATATATATAAAAGAGGCTTTTTTCAGGCAACGAGAGAGTCTCCAACTATTTCAAAACACTATTTTATTTTTTATTGATAAAACTACCTTACACATAATTTTATTAGGCTAATTAAATATTAAATAAAATATATTATATTATATAAAGATTGAATTTTAATATTATCAACTTTTATTCCTACATATACTTTCCAAGTTATGGTTAAACTCTTAAATTTTGATTATATTTTTTAAATTAATTATTTTTCTAATAATATTATCAACTTTTCAATTTTTTAGAAACTCTTTAAATAAAAGTTAAATTCATAACTATTATATGTCCCACATTGGAAAATAATGTAGATGTGCTAAAAATATTACATATAAATAAGAAGTAGAATTTTCCCACATTGGAAAAATAATAAAGTGGGTAATCTTATGATTATAAATAGGAGTCATCCTTAAACCTTATGTATCAACCCAAATTTTTTGAATCTCTTAAATATTGTCTTAGAGATATCTTAAAAGTTTGTAGATGTGATGAATATACTATGTATAAATAGTAAAATTGTCCCACATCATAAAATTAGCATAAGGTGGGTGATCCAATGATTAAATATATGAATCATTCTTGACCTTATATAACAAACTAAAATCTTTTAAGTCTCTTAAGTATTGTCTTAGAGATCTCTTAAAAGTTTGTCTATTATTATCTTCATAATTGTTAAATTTGCATCATTAAAATTTAATTTTAAAAGGTATTATTAAAAAAATTGAAGTATTGTAAAAAAATTATGAAGATAATATAATTAGATTCGTGGTGAAAAAAAACCCTGAAAAGTATAGAAACTCATATTATTTGAACATATTTGGTGTAATTTTTAGTATATTATTTGTCATACATTGAAAAATAATGTAGTTGTGGTGAATATATTACCTATACATAGTAGAATTGTCTCACATCATAAAATCATCATAAGGTGGGTGATCTTATGATTACAAATACGAATCATATTTGGAACTAAAGTTTCAACCCAAAATTTTTTGAGCTTCTTACATATTGTCTTACAAAACTCTTAAAAGTTGTATTATAAGTTTCACTATAGTGAAATTTACATCATTAAAAATTAATTTAGAAAAGTATCATAAATAATAATTTTGATGGTAAACTATTTAATGTGTTATTTGTTCCACATTGAAAAAAACAATGTAGGTATCGTGACTTGTGAATTTATACTACGTATAAATATCAAAATTTGTACCACATTAAAAAATTATCATAAAGTGGAGTGATCATAAATATGATCATCGCACGAGCTTTTAAACTATTTTTTTATATTGTTATGTTAATAAATGACTTTAAAAATTTAATAAATGACATTTAAAATATTTTTTTATTATTCTAATATTAATATAACAGTTTAATAACAGTTAAGAAATAAATATTATATGAAAAAAGATGGTGTAATACTTAGTTTGTTATTAGTCCCACATTGAAGAATAATGTATGTGTGGTGAATATATTACTTATAAATTGGAAATTGTCCCACATTGAAAAATTATTATAACATAGGGTGATCCTATGATTATAAATATGAGTCATCCTTGAACTTAGGTATAAACCTACAATTTTTTAAGTCTCTTAATTATTGTTTTGGAGAGCTCTTAACAAAATCGAATTATAATAGTCACAATAGTTAAATTTACATTATTAAAAATTAATTTATAAAATTATCATAAATAATAATTTTGATGGTAAACTACTTAATGTGTTATTAGTCTCACATTGAAAAATAATGTATTTGTAGAAAATATATATACTAATCATCATTATAAATAGGAGTCATTTAGTCTCTTAAGTATTGGTTTAATGAACCTTTAAAATTTTGTATTATTAATTCCACAATAGAAAAATTTACATAATCAAACTTAATTTAGAAAATTTAGGAAAATATCCTATATACTTCCTCCATTCCATAGAATAATTTACGTTTACTTTTTGCACAAATATTAAGAATGGGTGAAAACAAGTGGAGTACCTACTTTTACATATGTAGTTTACCAAATTGCCCTCTTATAAGTTGCTTTGTTTGTTGTATTAAGAATGAGTGAAAACAAGTGGGGTACCTACTTTTACAAGGATAGTATGGTAATTTAACATAACTATTGATGTCCATAAAAAGAAACGTAAAGAACTAAATGGAACGGCCTAAAATGGAATACGTAAACTATTTTATGGAACGGAGGAAGTAAGTAATAATTTTGATGGTGTACTATTTAATAAGTTATTTATCCCACATTGA
Source organism: Heliosperma pusillum (assembly GCA_022085475.1). Classification (NCBI taxonomy): domain Eukaryota; kingdom Viridiplantae; phylum Streptophyta; class Magnoliopsida; order Caryophyllales; family Caryophyllaceae; genus Heliosperma; species Heliosperma pusillum. Next base: position 4,290 of record JAIUZE010030540.1, on the reverse strand, counting down.
AATATAATACAAGTGTGGTAAATATATTACGTATAAATAGTATATTGTCCCATATCAGAAAAATATCATAAGTTAGGCTAATCCTATAATTATAAATAAGATTCATCCTTGGAACTTAGATATCAACTCATAATCTTTTGAGTCTCTTAAATAATATCTTAGAGATCTCTTAAAAATTTGTATCCACATTAGTGAAACTTACATCATCAAAAATTAATTTAGGAAAATATCATTAAAAAATAAAGTGAAAAATATTTTATTTATTGAATATACATTTCCTATATTATATTCAAGTGGTGTTTATAATTTGTATATAAAAATTTTTACATTCAATTCACAAAAACTATAGTGAAAATGAGTCATCTTTCAACTTAGATATTCACCCAAAATCTTTAAATCTTTCAAGTATTATCTTTCAGAGATTTAAAAAGTTTGTATTATTATTTCTACCTTAATGAAATTTACATCATCAAAATTAATTTAGGAAAGTATCATATATAATAATTTTAATGGTAACTACCAAATTTGTTATTTGTCTCACATTGAAAAGTAATGTAAGTGTGGTGAATATACTATGTATAAATAGAAGAATTGTCTCACATCGAAGAAATATCATAAGCTGGGATGATCACGCGATTATAAATAACAGTCGTCCTTGAAACTTAGAGATGAACCCAAAGTCATTTAAGTCTATTAAATACTCCATTCGTCCCGGTCATTTATTTGTTTGCCTTTTTTTTAGAAGTATTTTAATCAAAGGCAAACACATGATTAAGACGGAGAGAGAGTATTGTTTTAGAGAGATCTTAAAATTTTGTATTATTTATGAAAATAATATAATTAGATTCGTGGTAAAAAAATGCTATCATTACAGTATAGAATTTCAAATTATTTGCATATACTTTGTATAATTCTTAGTATGTTATATATCTCACATTGAAAAACAATATATGTGTGGCGAATATACTAATAACTATAAATAGTAGAATTGCTCCATATCGAACAATTAGCATAAGGTGAGGTGATCAACCCAAAATCTTTTGAGTTTCTTAAACATTGTCTTAGAGAGCTTAATTCTTAGGTACATTGAATCATCTTTCGAGTCATAATATAGATCAAATATAACTTGAGTCCCGACAAGGTTGATAGCATATGTTTAAAATACAATAAGCTGAATCAATATATCAAAATTATTTTTTAAAAAATTACGGAGTATATTATATTATAGTCATAAAACTTCAAAAGTTTGTTTTTATAAGTTAACTGTTATAGGAAAATTACGAAAATGATATTAACGTAAACCCGTGCATCGCACGGGCATGAAATCTAGTATATATATATATATATATATATATATATATATATATATATATATATATATATATAGCTTAGTTCAATTGAGTTCACCATATTCTTAGAGTCCTTGAGTCCTCATCCTAGCCATTGGATGAGGGAGATAGATGGCTGAGATTGTAGATTAAAAAACACACTTATCACTAATTAATTACCACTACAACAAATTAGGACTTGGGTCACGTTAAAATACGTGGCGCAAGTGGTAAATTCCCGTGGCTATACTATTTTGCCACGAAAAAACCAGTTGTGGCCCAAGTGGCTGTGGCAGAATTTTGGCCACGGGAAAAACTACAACGTGGCAAACATTAGCCAGTTTGGCACGACAATTCCCGTGGCTAAAACAGCGTGGCCAAAAGCATTTCCCGTGGCTAAAAATATTTTAGCCACAAGGTTCTACGTGACAAAACTAAAAAGGTTCGTGGCTAAACATTAATAGCCACGAAAAAATTACGTGGCTAAAAGGGATCTTTTGTGGCTAAATATTACTAGCCACTAGTTTTATCGTGGCTGAAAATAAACATTCCTGTGGCTTGACAATATTAGCCACAAAACAATAATGTGGCAAAAGACTCTCGTGGCTAAATATTATTAGCCACAATTGTGGCAGAATAATTTAATTCCCGTGACTAATTACTACTAGCGTGGAAGAAATTACTCTTGTGGCTGAATATTAATAGCCACAAATATTACCGTGGCAAAATTTATTATACCCGTGGTAAATACATAAAGACTGTGTAACAAAAATGCATACGTTCGTTAAAACAACAAATCCATTATTGATTCATTAAAATGAAGCATTCTAGTCTTTTAGATCCGCTAATTAAACGCAAAAAATTCATAAGTATTGTGAAATACATGAAGTCCAATAAAAGAAAACATTATTCAAAGTTGTGCATGCACTGCTAGTAAACATTATAAATGTAGTAGTTTTTTCTTCGGATGTAGACATTGTTTGCTCCATTTTTGTACTTCCAATCTTAGAGAAAATCACCTATAACAGAAAAAGAAAGAAAAAAAAATATTATACAAGTGCCATTAGAAATAATTTACGGGTTTATATAATATTAATATCATTTGAGTATAGAGGTTATGTTCTTTTATTTGATAAAGAAATATTAGACTAACCTTGATGAGAAGGTCCGATTCCATATGACTTTAACAAATCATCGATTTTCTTCTGCCACATCTCATTATTAGCTGCTATCTTTTCGTCCACCTTTGCCTCGACTTCTTTCTTGGCCGCTTCAGCTTCTTTTCGAATATCTGCAACTTCTTGTCTTGACTTCAATACTTCATTCTTAGCTTGTTCAATGACATCTTCAGTTGTTCGCATGACTTCTACAACCTCCTTAACAAGTTCCATTCGTGAAGGCTTCACTCCAAAGTGTTGTGTAATATTTTTACCCCGTCCATAGCAACGCAAATATCCATGTGTGTCCGGCCCAAGAACTTCCATAAGAATTTGATCATCTGTCTTCTTATTAAGTCCTTCTTCTCTTTCTTTTTTCCGTTTGTTTACCTCTTCCTACATAAATTTCAATGAAATTTTTTCATATATATAATCGTGAGCATTTCGAAAACATGAAAAAAAAACAAAAAAAAACATCACAATAAATTAAAATCCTTATTATTTTTTTCATGTTATAATCTAAATTAAGGTCATTGACCGGAGTATTTGATTTCCGTTTACGGGTTTCTAGCAGTAAATCAACTCGAGAACTAGTTCCTTTAGTTTAACTAATAAACAGAAATGAGTATCAAACACAAGAATAAAATCATTAACTAAAAGACTGGTAGTAAAATGGCATGTGGGAGTTAGTTCTACGACTACAAAATTAAGCTAACATTTCGTTAAGAAACTACCTTGCTGGACGACTTTTAAAGTCGTGGAAACTGATCGAAGTGCATCATCCCCCATTACTTCACGTCGCTGCTTATTGTTCATTTTGAGAAAATTGGCAAGCGATAATGGTGGAATGAACTGGCTTCTCTTGCTCCCGTCTTTTGATTCAGCTTTCTTCTGCTCCATTTATAAAATAAAAGCAGTTGTTATATAATTTATGTTTAGTCAACATAATTGCTATAAATATCCAAAATTATAAAATAATACCTTTGTTTTAGTTACAATATCTGCCCCCTTCTCAGATTCGTTATCTAAAATATGGACGTCCTCACAAAATCTGGTACGTAGTCTGCGCCTTCATCTCCAATTATTCTTTTTTTACCTTTTTTCTTTTTCTGATTTGTAGAATCAACTAAACTAGTCATGGAAGCAGCAATGCGCTTTATATTCAGCGATTCCATTTTTTTCTTGTTGGCTTCAATATTCAAGAGCCGGTCTCTTTCATATTTGTTCATTGAAGTTGGAGGCAAATCTCCCTGTGTCTTTTTTCCTGCCTTTGACATTTAGAAGCTATCACAATAATACATGTTAGAGAATAATAATATAATAAGCGACTTTAGCACACAAACATTCATTAAATATAAGGAAACATGTCCACACGACCACGCATAATAAGTCCACTGCTAGATCAATATCACTAAGCTATATCAATGTGACAACCCTCGCGAATGCGGAAATATAAAACATACAAGCATGTTAATTATATAGCGGAAAATACGGTATTTTAAAAACCTTTATACATGCAAGATAGAAAAATACGAGGAGTGTCAAAATATTGCAAACTAAATAAAAATACACAAGAGACGTAGTCTCTCAAAGTGTTAACAAAAGACAAAGTAATTAGCAACTAGCTAAACAACGTCTAGAGGTGTTTCATCCAGGGACAACGCCCGCTAGCTCACACCCGAACCCAAAATAGTCAAAGCAAAAAGCCATCCAAAGCAAGCAACCTGTTCATTCATGAAAAACATGAACGCCACAATCAGTGGGAGTAACTCCGGGTTCTCCCAGCCATATCCACATTCAACAGT